>DWEC01000698.1:0-15673 GCA_018245735.1 Microceris miodesmiata
TTGGCCGATTCTCAGACCTACTCAATATGCTCACAAAATTTCATGAGAATCGGTCGAGCCGTTTCGAAGGAGTTCAATCACAAACACTGACACGAGAATTTTATATATTAGATAAAATATATCTTCAAGCCCACTCTGGAAGCACATGAACATGTGTGGATTCGACACAAAATATTATTAATATTAGTATATTACCACGTCAGACCCTATTATTATTAATATGTGTTACTTATAATGATTATTTACATTATTATTTATCTAGTCGTTTGAAAGCGTAGTATTCTGTTAAGAGATTTCACTTATGAAATATTCAATCATGAAGCTTCAAGTTCCTCCAGTAGCCTCTGATAAACTGTTTATATGCAAATCTCCTCGAAACATTCACGAGTTATAACAGTATCCACGTATAGAACAATAATATTATCTAACTCTGTAATGGAGATCTATATGACATATATCTTGTTTATATTTCAATCGTATGTAATGTTTGTGACGAGAATTGTTTGAAAATATTGACATATTATGATGTATTTCGACAGCAAATTAATTAAATATTCCAAATTAGAAAATAATCTGAAGTACACAAATAAACTGCAATAGATATTTAGAAAAAAATCATTGTTGAGCTAGTAAAAAATGTGGCAAAAAAGTAAAAAATGTTCTTGTCGTTATGTTGTTTAACGCCTAATTAATTTATGTCAATTACAAACGATAACTACTTATTTATCACAATTTATTTAGATATAAATAACGCGTTGAAGTCACTTTGAACCAGTACTTCGTAGTGCACAGAATAGGTTAGACCCAAATTTAAAGAAATGGATAGAAACCCTAAAGACAAAATAGTGGTAGTGACAGGAGCAGCTCAAGGTATTGGGTATGCGATTGCAAAAAAGTTTTTAGTCAACTGTGCGAAAAATATTATTATTCTTGACATCGACGAGAAATTAGGACAAGAAGCAGCAAATATGTTGAACGATTTGTATGGAGGGAACAAAGTGTACTTTAAAAAATGTGATGTCGTCACCGAATTAGAGACCGTAGCTGAGGAAATCTATAAACAATTCGGACGGGTTGACGTTTTAGTGAACAATGCTGGTGTAGCTGGTATTGATACGAGCAAAGTGGTTGATATCAATTTAAAAGCCGTTATAGAATGGTCCTTTTATTTCTGGAAAAAATTAAGTAAAGACAACTCTGGCAGAGGAGGAACTATAATAAATATATCTTCGTTATATGGAGTTTTCGTTCTTCAACATTATCCAGTATATCATGCGACAAAATTCGGTGTTGTTGGTTTTTCAAAATCATTGGGACATCAATTCAATTACAATCGGTCTGGAGTGAGAGTGGTGGTTCTCTGCCCGGGATTTACGGAAACAAAACTTACTCGTGTATCAGAAATGAGAACCTTCGATGATGAAGGTTTGCTTGATAGCCTGAAAGATCTGATTAGTAAAGCCGTATTTCAAGGTCCAGATAACGTTGGAGAAGCAGCTGTAGAGATATTCAAGAAGGCACAAAGCGGAAGTGTTTGGAAAGTGGAGAATGGAGGACCAGCATCTGAAATTGTGTAAAGCTCTGTGACGGTTCATATTCGTCAAAAATTAGATATTGGGCATGGTACGTTTAAAGGACATTTTATTATTAATTAATCTTCAATTTTTGTACGTACCTTAATGAGTAATAATTAATTAATAATTCTTACGCTATGAATATCAGTAAAACAAATTAAAAATTGTTTACACAAACATCTATCTTTTACAAATAAGCAACAATAACCCATAATAAAAGATAAATTTATTGATAAAATTAAATGCTGATATACGACCATTGTTATAAGCATAAGGAATAGCATAATAATAAATTTATAATTCTTATAATCGTTACGAAAGGCAATCGTTTCATTTTAAAGATAAACTGATGAAGATTAACTCTGTCTTTTCAAGTATGTTATTTGGACACATAGATTAGGAGATAACGTAAAATTAAAGTTTACGTTTATAGTACGCGGTACGATGCGACAAAAACCAATATATAAAGTATATTGTCTGCGCTGAAGTACTGTAAACTATCTATCTATGATTTGAGACGCAAAACCTGACATATTGTTGTTGAAGGGTGAAACCGTGGGACACAGTTAGTAACTGCTACAACTGTCAATTAGTGCCCTATTACAATACAATAACGTTACAGAGTGAAATTTTGCATAAAAAGTTAATAAATTTGTGGAACAGTTCGCTAGTGTCAACGTAATATTAACATAAATTCGTTAAGCCCTCGACAATAAAAACTAGTAATTATGTTTTTTCCCATAAATTAATTGTTATTAATCAAATCAGGGAAGTCATGATCAACAATTGTGCTTGCATGCACTAAATTAACTAGGCATTCAAATAATGAATTTATAAATACCAAACAATTTATCTTCCCATTTAGTATTTTGCGATGATTAATTTATCTTATTTTGAAGACACCTTACAAAAGATAAGAATGAATGTATCACGTATTGAATGTATTCATAACGAAATGACATCAAAAAATCTATAGAAAATAACGTTTCAATAAAGTTCAACCCTAAATATTAATATTTGTTATCAATAAATCGACTGGCACACTGATAAAATATATCTTTAGCTGTCCCGGTATTCATTGACATACGAAAATTATATATGTAGGTACCTACCTGTATAAATTCTGTCACAACCATTCGTTTATCTCCAGTTGGACGGTAGATCGTACACCGCACGGAAGCATAAATAGAGCGACATTCAGCTAACAATTTGTGCATATGTATTTACTCGTAATTTGAAATAACGTATAGTTACTACAATGGAGCGAAACGTGGAAAACAAATTGGTGCTAGTTACGGGCGGAGCAGCAGGGCTAGGCTTAGAAATTGTTAGACATTTTCTAAAAAAAGGTGCAAAAATTGTAATCATTGCGGATTTTAATGAACAAAGAGGCAATGACGCCGTTAAAGAACTCAGTGAGATATATGGCGAGAACAGATCAGTGTTCATCAAATGTGATGTTACTAAAGACTTACAAGTCACTTTCGAAAAAATATGGAATGAGTACAAAACAATTGATGTTCTCGTCAATAATGCTGGTATTCTTAACGAGAAGTCGATAAGTAAAACTATGGAAATCAATGCATTGGCAGTAATGGAGTGGACATCAAAATTTTTCGATAGCATGAGAAAAGACAGAGGGGGCAATGGTGGAACTATAATCAATGTGTCATCTATATACGGTTTTAGAATAACGGCCCATATACCGTACTACCAAGCCTCAAAATTCGCCGTTTTAGGCTTTTCAAAATCTATGGGACATGAATATAATTACAAGAAGTCTGGTGTCCGTGTTGTCGTGTTATGTCCCGGGTTGACTAACACAGACTTGACCGCAAATCCTAACACGAGAGACAATAATTCGTGTCCAGATTTTGTTGCGGAATTGCAAGCAATTGAATGGCAAGAAGCCGATGCGATTGGAAAAGGTATTATCGAAATTTTCGAAAAAGCTGACAGTGGAACTGTTTGGTTGGTGGAAGGATCGCGCCCCGCTGTTATGATATAAATACATATATGGAACAAATTTGTTTGTACGATATGACTAAGTGGGACTAATTGACCACTAACAAATACTTTGCCTTTTTTATTATATATTTATATTTAGCCTTTGTTTTTTGCATATCTACTTAATAAATCATTACCACAGCCAGATTATTGTTTTAATTCTGTACAGAGTTTATCATATGATAAATTTATTGTTTTTCTTTTAATTAACCTTTGTGTTGCATTTTATCAGAACGCGTGTTTACTATTATGCAATATTTAAAAATACGTAATATTCACTTTATGTATATTGACTTTATACGAATTTTACTTTATGTAGTATTTAACGACAATATCTATGCGTTTTTTTTTAGAAACATCGGAGATGCATGTCAGGAATTATTTGAGCCTAAGTCTGAAACAGTGTTGACCCAGTTCTCATTATCATACTATTTTTTTAAATATTGGGGTATCCAGATTTAATATATCTATATATTTTATATCTGTATAAATATTTGTATCATGTTAAAATGTTGTAATTAAATATATACTTCGTAAGTTAAGTTCTTTAAGTACTGTTCCTTTATCGCTAGAGTTGAGTAGATGTAATCCACAGTCAGGACGTGTAGGTCCTAACTTTTAAGGTAGCTCATGCACTATGGAGAGGGCTATGTTGGGGTTTCTCTGAGGGATCGAAACTAAAATGAGACGATCCGACAGAGAAACAAAGTTATTGACATATCCCGAAGGATTACCAACCTGAAGTGGCAGTAGGCTGGTCACAACTGTCGCAGAACCGATAACCGTTGGAGTAGACGTGTTCTGGAGTGGAGACCGCGTCTTGGTAAACGTAGCGTAGGACGCCGTCCAGTTAGGTAGAGTGACGATATACGCAATGCGGCTGCCAGCGGTTAGATTAGAAGAGCTAGCGATCGAGCTTAGTGGTATGCTATTGAAGAGGCCTATGTATAGTAGTGAACGGGACTAGACTGATGATAAGGAACACTAATAATTCTATAAAAAAAATATTTAAATTCTTTTAAGATTCGGACCAAGAGTCTAAGAAATAAAACTAAAAGAAAAATATATACATCTATTCAGTAGGTTTTGCGCGATGCGCGCACAACGGCAGACCTCCATCATTTTATTTATGCTAGTGGTCCAGTAGCGATCGAAATTCGATCGGAAATCATAAAAAAATCTTCTTGAACGTTGTCTAGGTTCTAATGTCAAAGACGACGCTTAGATAAACTCTCCTCTATTCTACTTATTGACAACCATTTGTCTCATGTCTGACTTTGACAATGGGAACGTAAGATAAAGATCAATTTAAGATATTTGTAATACATGTTACACATACATTTTAGCATTCTGCACTCTTTCTTTATATAATAATTTTTTCTTCCTTAGTTTGTCATTTTGTGAGCCTAAGTGTAGACAAATAATATTAATCTGTTGTCAGACTTTAACCAAATACATGAGAGGATAAGTGCCAAAAATTTAGATCTATAATTGTAAGTTGAAAAAACCCAAATTTAGGAAACTTTACATGTTTAATAAGTTTATTTTGTTTGTATTACTTATTCAGTTACAAGCCTTTCATACAGTCCTATTTCACAACTATGACTTGTAGGTATTCTTAACGAGAAGTCGATAAGTAAATTTTTAAATTATATTTATAGTCACAATTAAATTTTAAGATCACACGAAAAGCTGTAGACACATAACAGGAGAACTGTTCTCTCCTGTTATGTTTCTACAGCTTCTCGTACTCGCTAGAGCTTCTCGAAACAGGCTGTCGAAAATTTCATTCGCCGTTTGAAAGTTAATTTCTTAAACTTAAAGGCTTTGTTAAAGTATGGTCAAGCATTTCAAGATTTTATCAAGAAAACGAAATTAAATTGCTTTCGAGAAGTCGATGATGTTGGATGAGATGAGATAATATCGTTCCAAGTAACATGTTTGAGGCTGTCCGCAATATTTATTTGCTAACTTTAAGTAATGAGTGTCATTCCTTAAACATCATTATGTTTTAATTTAATGAGCCTCCAACAATAAGACAAGTTCTCGCAATTATTCTCTTCTAGTTCTTTGACTCTCAAATGTAATAGCGGGCTCTACCTATTATGCATATGCTCCGCATTCTATTTGTTATTGTTGTAATCATTATCATTAAGTGTTGATTTATTGTTTTTTTGTTCTCATTCTCATTCTAAGTATGTAAGTTTAATCAACTATTTACATGGTCTAATTTGTTAAATCTAATTTGTTATTTATTCCTAGATAATTTCTAATAATATGAAAGCACGAATAATTAATGATCAAATTTACTATAAATTAAATGTAGTAAAACTATTAAATGTAGTGTGCTGTTAAGTATACTAAATAGGTACTAGTCAAATAACAAGGTAACGAATATAATCAAATTAAACATTAAAATAATTGCACACAACTGGCAGCAGTTATCTCTCGTATGATTGATGATCTCTTGAAGTATATATATATTGCTGCGGCAGGAAATTACTCAGTTTAAATGCAAAAATTTAACGCGTAAGTCATGGCCAAGAGCTTAAAGAACAAAGTTGTGGTGATAACTGGTGGGGCAGTTGGATTAGGATTTGAGACTGCAGATCGATTTCTACAGAAAGATGCAAAGGTTGTTATACTACTTGATCTCGACGAACAACAAGGGACAGAGGCCGCGAAAGTTTTGAATTCTAAACATGGAGCCAATAAGGCAATATTTTATAAGTGCGACGTGACTAAAGATCTCGAGTCGACTACGAAAATGATCTACGATACATACAAGTATGTGGACGTGCTGGTCAATAATGCTGGTATCCTAAACGACTTGCTGTTGAAGAAAACAATTGATATAAACGTTACTGCATTGATTGAATGGTCAATGAAATACTGGGAAAGAATGAGGCAGGACAAAGGCGGTAAAGGAGGTACGATCATAAATTTAGCTTCGATTTATGGATACAGGATTGATCAATTTTTACCAATTTATCAAGCATCGAAGTTCGCTGTGATGGGCTTTACAAAAAGTTTGGGTCATGAATATAACTTCAACAGATCTGGAGTACGAGTTGTTGCGATTTGCCCTGGATTTACTGAAACAAAGTTGACAGCAGATATTAAAACATGGGACAATGAAGGTTTTGGTAAAGATCTGAACGTTTTCCTTAAAAAGCAACTTTGGCAAAAAGTCGATTCCGTTGGTAAAGCTGCGGTAGAAATCTTCGAGAATGCTGATAGTGGCACCGCATGGCTAATCGAAGGTGCAAAGCCTATCGTGGAAGTTGCCTGAATTGCAAAACTAGAAGAGTGCTTCACGACTTTCCTTTTTTTAGATATACCTAATAATCTCTCGACTTTTAATGCACTTATGTTTATCGTTTTTAATAGGTAATAGAAGTAGTTACAAAACTTTTAGAAGATACATATTTCAATTTTGTCAACACACAATTAACTATAAGTTACGTCAGTTTAGTTCTGTCATTACCATTTTTAAATTTTGCTATTGGCAAGTCGTACAAATGGCCTGTACATATCTATGGAATAAACATGAATAGTGAAAATATTGCTGTCTTTCATTATTTTCTTACCTAACATAGTAAAGGAGAAAGAAAAAATAGTTTATACAGGGTCAGTTCTTTTAAAAGTGTAGTAACCATTGCGACGTATTAGCACGTGTATTGTTGTGTGACTAATTGATATGCTGCATACTGTGTGCTAATGCTGCAGGATTGTCGCATATCGAATTTGCACCTACGCATGTGCGATGCAATTGCGCATCGCTTGTTGGGCATATTAAGAGCCGAGCTACCTAACTCACACACAAGATAGTTTTGTAGTCTTATTCTAAGATCAAATAGACGATATAGCCTAAGTTTAGATTATTCTGAATATTTGTATTAATTTTACATTTTAATTTAAGCTCGAATTTTTGTTCACAAAATATGCCACTGGTTAATAATAACAGGTTTTAATAATAAGAATACTTAAGACCCCAGACAACCCCAGACCCCAGACAACCCCAGACCCCAGACAAGAAGATACCAGACACTTAAGACAATCTACCAAAAATTGATGGTATTTGTAAACCTTCAGGATGAGATCGCTTCTTAATGCCCAGATTTTTGTGATATATTTGTACATTTTTAACAGAAAATTTGACATGGTTAGTGGTGATAAAGGTAAATGAATCATAGAACTTTCAAGATTTGACTAGAAGTTATTATTTAAAAGTTCTATATTTCTTTGGTGTCATTATTTGAGTAATCCTTAAGGACCATTGTATCGGGTAGAATTGAACAACCTATTTTACTTTTT
Organism: Microceris miodesmiata; assembly: GCA_018245735.1. NCBI lineage: Eukaryota > Metazoa > Arthropoda > Insecta > Lepidoptera > Hesperiidae > Microceris > Microceris miodesmiata. The sequence continues at coordinate 7,899 of DWEC01000698.1, forward strand.
ACACACACACACGCACACACACATACATATATTTGTATGTGCTGTCTGAAGTCTTATATGGCAAGGAACGGGTACATAGCCATGTTCTAAATTTTCTCCTAATAAGTTAGTTTACGATCAAGGCTACGAACTCAAGATGATCAATGAAAAGACTATCATAATGCACAAAAAGCTAGTTTGGCGAGAGATATTCTTTGTCTACAGCTTTAGTTATAATTATGCGAAGCCCTCTTTCCCAATATCCAATTACACTTTTAATTTCAGCTGACTGAGGGCAATAAAAGTATAAAATAACATTAGCATTTATTACGATTTGTCCTTTCTCCCGGCTGAAGACAAATTTAATTAAATTTAGGACTTAGAAAAATACATTTATGGTTCTATTCTGTTTGTATTAATGTCTACTTGGTTGTAGCCATAACCAATCGCTTTCTTTGCAGGGTTTTAAGGGCTAGGGCACTAAGTAATCTCGTAGAAGTTAAATCTTCATGGACTGTCCTCTTTATTTAAATTTTTGAAGTAATGAAATGGTGTTAGTGTGTGGGCATGCGTGCGAGCGCGAGTGCACAATAAGTGTGGGTGTGTGCGTTATATGTATGCGCGTGTCTGAGTACGTGAGTGCACGAGTGCGTCACTGTGTTGAGATTTCATCCATATCAACTGCACTCGGGGTGGTCATCAACAGTTCCGTTTGTATGTTCGTTTTTGTGGTACACATGTAAAATATGGAATTAGCTTCAATCTGAGGTTTTCCTAATGCTATGGATTTCTTCAAGTGAAACCCAAAGACAGCTCTGCTTTAAAGACCGAAACGCTTCGAATACTCCTCGGGTTTTGCAAATGTTTATAGTTATGTTATATGTTACAGTCATCCAAAAACCACTCTATGCTGATATTACGATGGACTGTTTCTCTTTACTGAGGAAAGCCACGTTCAAAAATGGAACGACAAAAGAGTGGGGGAAATTTTTTTACATTTCCTGTATGTAGTCATGACTACATGTATCCATTAGGGTACAGTGAGATGAAAATATGAGCCACTTTCAAAACAACGTGGTCGGTTGAAAGTCTTTCATAAACAACAATGTCAACAATGCCCAACTAGTAAGAATTTCGACACAAAGTTCTTGGGAAGTTTATATCTTACGTAACGCTTTCGAGTTTCTCCTTACCTACTTGTCCAACTCCTGACTGATAATAATTTTATTTATGTTATAGAAGTTCAAAACGAATATTCCTAACGATGTTTATCGATATTTATATGACATTTAATTTTATGATCATTATGACGGTCAATAGGTCCTATATATATAATCCTCGACCTATGATAAAACTACTGATTATATTAATTGGAGTAGATAAGTCAATAAATTATAGGCTTTTTAACAGAGCTAAATTTGTTTATTTTTAGGTTTAGCCACAGACGGTTTAGCGTGTTCAATGTTAAGCGATTTTAGTTAACTAAGAACCTAATGGAACATTAACTTAGAGCTATAAAGTATCTAAGAATTGAGCCAATAAACATGTATTTCAAAACACTGGCCGTTGAAATTAGACTAGCTACTAGGTCTATAGTTAAACTTGTTCAATAACTGTAATAATAGTATTCTACTATATCCTGAAGTATTTCTATTTTGACGTCTTTCCTCCAGCTAACCCATTTCGTACAAAGCACCCCACGCTTCTAGAACAGTAACGTTAATTCTCGTCAACCATTTTATTCTTATATTAAGAATGATTTTTTATTATTTGGTTCCCAACTATAATTTATTTTATTTTAACATAGTACATTGAATGTCTTATCTCGAATGTTAACAAATAGTAGGTACCTACATCGTGAATTAAAACGCGATCATTTCAAAGTGGTTGAATGCAAGGTATAACACGTAGAAATCAACTTGGAACTTGCGAGGAATGCACTTCCCCTCTCGCCACCTTACCCTAGAAATGCGGTCGTTTTCGATGCGTCCGTAACTCACTGTCATGTCCAGATAGCGAGTTATCTAGTTAACTTATGCGAGTTATACTCATTATTTTCACTAATACACCATGTTAATTGTACTCACGACGACAGTTCCAAGTGAAGTGCGGCGAGGGACGAAGTACGGTAGCTTCACGGACACGCAGTTTATGACGCACTACACGTAGACTTCTGAGGAAAGTTTGGGTGACATGTTTATTTTAGATACGTGATTTACCTAAATATGGATTGAGTCAGAAAATTGTAAAAACTGCTTACGTTCGGTACTCAAATCAGCAACGTCATATAAAACAATTATTCGGACAATTGAGTAACAATCCCGGTTTCTGTTGAAGAATTTTCAAACAAGTTTGGAGCATTACATACAATATGTCCAACCCCTAAAATTCAGCTAAGTACTCTGAAATGTATTTTAATAGATCAAAGCTACATATATTTAACTCAAACCGTTGTATTCATTTAGTAAAACTGATTCGAATTTACCCTGGTAAATTCCCCTAAACACCCTGGTGCTATTTAGTAGGATAAACACTAATTGTGTCAATATTTTAAGGTGCGTCAAAGCTGTGGGTGAAAAACTCCAACTACTTGTAAGTAGGCCGAAGTCATTGGGCTACATAGCAAGTATTTCATCGTTTCGAAGAACTTCGTAAATACGTTTCTAGCGAGTACTTTGCAGTCTTATAAGTACTGATTTGTTAAACATTAAGTTTATACCTGTGCTACATGACTGCAGTATATTTTTTTATAGGATAGACATCGTGGGACACACTTGGCAGGAGTCATCTGAGAGTGTTCTCTCCACTACTGTTCCTCTCAGTAGAAGGGGACAAATATGGCAAAGCTTTCAGCCGTCAGCCGTCGTCGGCTCATTACAGCGCTACAGGTCTACTGCGGCAATTTAAGCACAGTGACGAGATGAATGTACTGTTCGCCGGTTAGGGGAGTATTTCACCCAAGTTAATATCTCGATAACACAATATGAATGTATAGGTACTGTCATAATAGATATTTAACAGAAGAATGTGATGTAATTTAATGCTTAATGATCGATCTTTATTAATTTCTGCCTATAGATATCAGGGTTCATATAATTGTAAGTCAGTTTTCAAGATATGGTTGGTAGAGGCGTTAAGACAATGAGGCGTTGTACGTTGTCCTGTGGCAATGTACGTTGTCCTGTGAACGATCACATTGAACATTCAATTTATTAAGAGCAGCAAACAATTGTAGCAAAATTATTAACTAATACTGAACTTAATGTGAGAATATAAATAAAAATGGAATATAGCTGGAATATGGAATATACACAAAGCTTAGCAAACAAGCGCGGACGTTGACTTTCTCAAAAATAGTAGGAATAAAGGAAGTAAAGAAAACTAAAGGAATTATGATTAGGAATTATAAATTATAATAATCATGGGGCATTAAACAGACGTGATGGCTTATAAAAAAAAAATCCGATATTTTTAAATATTTTTATTCATTATACTTGTTTTGTTGCTAACCATAAGGACCATTGTGGTGATATTACTGCGTTAATTGAGCAAAACCTCAAGTAATTGGGTCGCGACCACAGTGAGAGCAGCTTGTTTGTGTTAGGGAGCCACTAGTTCTTGTTAATATTACTATCGAACAAACAAAACCGATACACAAAAGCGTTATTGATATTATACACAAATGATATATAATGTGTTCTTAGTTTTAATTATATAAGCTGTTAACTGATAAGCGACTAGTAGTTTACGTACACCGCCAACAATCCGCAAGAGTTTCGTAACGTATCCATTGCCTGCAGTTCTCCTTATCAATGAACTAATGTTATAGTTCACGTCAATATGTTTTAAATATCGTCTTAATTGGATTACACGTACATACGTACAGTCCAGATTACACGTACATACGTACAGTATTGGATTACATATACATATACCTACGTGTATCTTTGTAGTGCGCAACAAACTCAACGATATGTAATCAATTCTAAACGTCCTTAGTACTCATGACAAGTGCTCGCACCGCGTAAGTCGCTTCCCGTCGGAGACCAAGGCATTTAACTGTACCTAGGTGCGCTATACCGTAATCAGCAGCTGGCCAGAGCCTAGTCTGTTTTGTAGAAGGTTCCACCAGGAGATAGTAAGTTTGGCTGGGGCTTAATATTGGTCCCTGGAACTTCTCACATCCCCTAAATCATATTTTAACTTCTAATCCAACTTGTGGTACATTTCATGCGAAATTATGCTAAATTTTATTTTTCATCAGAGCCATGTTAAAATATGTCTAAGCCAAAATAGATTCCAGCAGTTAGCTTACTATATATAGCTGCTTTGAGCGTATCGTCGTATAACAAATACGCGGCTGTGACGTATTTTGTGGCATAAATCACATGCGACTGCGATAACCAGGTGTTCATTAAACATTTGTGAGACGTTGTAGTATCACATATGCAAATAGAAAATAACAACATAGACTACAAAATATAATTTCTTACACAGAGACTGACACATTGTGAATAAATGTTTTTAGTGTATTAAATTTTTGCGATTGGGCAATTCAACAGGGTAGGGACGGATTGTACGCAAAGGTTGATACGCACTACAACCTTCTAGGATCTTAATATAAATGTATATATTCATAAATAAACACATACATATAAAATAATAAATGTATGTATACACGACATTGCATACATATTCATAGACTAACTGTGGCCGCGACTTCGTCCCCTACCATCTACCGATGCGGGGCCGCATCGCGTTATTCTGCCGATCTACCAGCCTAAGCTGAACCCTATATAATATAATGATATGATGATTGATCATATATCTAGATCTGAGCTCTATTTTTCTTGGTACATATGATGTGGTGATTGACATAAATTGACATAACTTCTTTATTTCTTAACCGATTTAAATGAAAAAAACACTAAATGTTAAGTGAAGCCCGTCACAGTATAATCCTGAAAACAGCATTCAAATCGGATAAGCTGTTTCTGAGATCAGCGTGCACAAATAATGATCTGTTACAGTTTTATTATATGAATAGATTACTTCTTATATTATAAATAATAGATATTTATGTACGACACACTGAAATCAAAAATAGACTGCCTCTTTGGTCGTGTTGGTTGTAAGTGCGACTGCCGATCGGTAGGTCCCGGGTTCGATTCCCGGGTCGAAAACTACAAAATTTTCTAATTTAGATTTTCTAGTAGTGGTTCGGAGTCTGGATATGTGCCCGGTATATGGCAATAGGCTCACCACCTATTCCATGGTGGGACGTCAACGCAACCGGTGAACCGTGTGAGTGTTTTGCATTTCTCTATCTACCTCTTCGGGGATTACAGACGTGAAGTGACGTTATGTTTTTTTACGCCGAAATCAAATTGGAAATTTCGAGGAATGCGCTTCCCTCCCGTCCTTTAACTCCGCCTACTAATACTTAAGTTCTTGCCATCACAGGGTCAGTACCTCTGTACTCGTATTATGTCACCATAGCGAGGTGCCTAGTTAACTTCTGCGAGTTACAAAGTATAATGAACAAAAAAGCTAAAATACGAGGCTGGTTAATATTTTGCGGCACACAAAACCGCGTTTCTCAATGACGCGCGTCAGTCTGCAAGCGACGCTGTGATTAATGCACTGTCGCTGTGATTTCGTGTGCTCTACCCCTAAATTATAACAGCTCACGCCACAGTATAATAACTTTCCACACTCCATATTGGCGTACTGGAAATTTTAGAGGGTCGTGCACGTAGTTGTTTATAGCCTGTATGTTGTATATGTAATTTATTCGCATTTAGGTTGCTGTATGCTCTTTATGCGGGGATCGGACACGGAGTAGGCGGAACGGCAAATTTTGTTATCGGTTTGTTAGCATCACGTAATTTGTCTAGTTTATGTTTACTGTTTGGTGTTTGCGAGCTGTAAGTTATGGTCCTACAGTAGTTATTGATATATTTCGCAATTGCTATTATCTGGGCACTTCTATCTGTATCTATAATTATGTCAAGACTTCCGTATGACACATGTTATCATATTGATTTTGTATCATTAAAATACCAAAAAACCGTTTTAATTGCATGGTTGTATAAAACGCCTTTTTCTGTACTACGCTAGAAATTTTTTTGAATCATAAAATCAAATTGAGAGTTTACGTATATGGTAGGCACAACTGAATGCCCTGACTGTCGACAGCCAGCACAGTAGGCGGCGTGAGAAACTGTGCCGTGCAATCCATTATTCACTTGTTCAGCGTAGAGATGTTGGACAAATTTCAAATAATTTAGAGAGGCCAATGTTCAACAATGAACTATGACAGGCTAATGATGATATTATTATTTTTAATATAGATATTACTTAAAAAAGGGCATTGTGTAAGCGTCGTTACTATTATCAGATTCTCTGTTTATCGTGAGCGGTAAGTGTCGGCAAGTTTAAATAGCCGCCCACGAACGCACGGTAATCACCGCCGCGAGCGCCCCTGACGGACTCGAAATGAACTACTCTGGGGGCGAGAATCTTTTAGCTATTGCTTTAATATTAATATAGGTATTAGGAGATCTTCACACAAGGTCATCTGATCCCAAAGTAGTCAATGTGTTGTTGTAACCATACGGCCGATAAATTATATGTATTTAATATGTGCAAATATAGTCATCGACATAGTTCTTTCTACACCAGACATATTACAAAGGCATTTCATCACACAAATCTGTACCCTGTGTGGAAATTGAATATACGAGCTCAGCAACGGTTCACCAACTATCGCCCCAAGTGGTCAGTCGTAGTGGAGTGTTAACATTTAACATTTGTTCATGTATCATCGTCATCATCATCATCATCAACCTATCTCAGTCCACTGCTGGACATAGGCCTCCCCCAATGAGCGTCATCGCACCCTGTATGCATGTATGCACTTATGCATATATGCACCATATTAAATGAACAATGACGCATACTTAGATATGATAGAAGAAGCAATATTCGATAATTGAAAATCACTTGCAAGCAAAGTTGAATGTTTCTTGTTTAATGAAAATAACAGAATGGATGCTCAATGTGTTGTCTGACATAATTAAATACTCTGATATCGTTTTCATAATGCTGCCGTTACTAAGTCAAGAGCGCTTCAGTCTCATTATGTAGGTAGGCGAGCAATTATTTCAAAAGATTTCAACTCATTTTATGCATTTTGTTTCTGTTTTTAAAATATCAGCAACCGCATAAATATTCTTCGAAATAGCAGCATTTTTGTATAAAGTGCTTTTGGCTTCGCGAATTGGTTAATTATTTCTTTCATTTCCATGTAATTACGATCGTTTTGAGGTTGTATTACATACATGAACATTTATTTTGGTTGTTTTCATATGACGAACACTTACATTTTTCATGCATTTTGATCTTAACGTACTGAACGTTGAGTGAGAACAGTAATCTAATATTCATAACTATCATGAAAATATTTAATACAGTTTTATTATACATCATATTGTACGTATATTTCTACGCAGTTATGCCTAGTTGCTTAAATTTAAGCTACCCATTCGGAGGTTCTGGTTTCAAATGCTGTCGCGCATTTCTTTACAAAAGTATTTGTAAGGAAAATATTTGTTTCAGGTGGAATTCGAAACCACAAAAATGACCCTCGGCGCAACAAGCAAGTTCACAAACCACTGGATCAACGGGCCAGCCAAACCAATAAAATCGAACATGATATCATATAATCGTCATTCGTAACATGAATTACACTCAAATATGATATGAGACACAGACAGACATAGGATACACTCCGT
>DWEC01000699.1:0-15668 GCA_018245735.1 Microceris miodesmiata
AATCCAAAGTGCGAGTCACTGCAAGAAATTCTAAATTAGAAAAATCCAATAGTACCCGACCCGGGATTTGAATGTCCCGATCTGTAGTCGCGCTTGCAACCACTCGACCAACTGAGACAGTCATTTCTGTATAAACATAATTAATCAAGTTGTAAATGCAATTTGTTAGAAACATCTTTTATTTCTGCCTGCCTCGAGGGTCAAGTGATGTTAAGTGCGACTGCAGAGCTAGAGGTTCTGTATTTGCGTCCAGGTTGGCTACCATTGGGTATTTTTAACTTGATATTCCTAGCGGTAGCCCGGATTCTCGATTTGCCACCACCACTTATCCTATACGCTTTGACTTCAGAGAAATACTAGCGAGATGTTACGTGTTTTGTTGTTTTTATCTTTTATTTCTACAATACAGTCTACATAATCGTTATTAGTACAAAAATTGTAATATTTGTAATTTATTTTTTGTGGTTGAAAACGACTCTGCTGCACACAGCTTTAATTTAAAAACAAAAAATATTTTTTTAATTATTCAAAGCAGGTACGGGCAACCTTTGGAAAGTTACTTTTTTATTTTTAAATAACTGTCAATTAACTCCCGTGGAAGCTTCCAGATCGTTTTAAAATTCCCGGCATGTCTCGAAGGTCTTACGAAGGACTATTTTACCGCGCACTTGAGTAAATCCGTAGAGTAGGTGTACATAGAGTACGTATCTGTTTGTTTACTATTTACTCATTATTTCATTTAAAATCATCCAGTTATTGCTGCATTATCAGCTAGTTGCAGACGTTATTATAATGTTGAATCAAAAGGTTAATTCAATAGAGATAACTGTATAATCATGCTTTAAACTTTTTTTATAACATGTACTTCCTTTTGACTCAGTAACTATGACGTATGCCCTTGTTGTTGATTTAAACAACTTTGTTTCAAACATTGGACCTTTGGCAAGTCTTGTGTAATGTTACGTTTGTATTGTTCTGTCGTTCACGTGTTTATTTTATCGTCACGCTACATCTATTAAGGGGTAGTAGGCATGTCTCTATCTCTATCCTTGTCCTTGCTGATCTTTATCTATCCTTCTCTCTGCCCCTCTCTCGTTTTTCTCTAAATTCTCTCCTTCCTCCGTCCATCACTTTGTTTCTTTATCCTGATCTGCAGACCTGATTTGCTTCTACATACATCACTCTCATCGTGCACGTTTAATAGGTTTCGTTGCGTGTTTATTATGACCTAAATGTTATTACTGCGTTCCCCGTAAAAATGTCTGTTTATCGTGATATCGTTCGCTCGATATTGTTCCGAGGCTGACTAGACGAGATATCGATTGTAAATATGTACGTACTGGGTCCTTGTCGTTGTTTTGACCGATACCCAATATCTTTGCTATATATGTTTAACATTTTTTACATTTCATGTATCGCTGATATCAGAGGCCGATATTAAATAAAACTTTGTAATATGCAAATCAGAATGCTGTAGCAGAGAACAGGAAAATTTTTCAATAATCTCTATAGTGTTTTGTTCTCACAAAATGAATCTCGTCTGCTAGTTCAAGGTCAGGTTTATCCCACAATATTATTAAGAAATTTTCGTATTTGCTTGTTTTTATGTAATTCTCAAAAAGTTTATCGTATCGTCAATTTATTTATAAATATGATCGTATACGCCGGCTATTTGTGGTAACAATTTTAGGCCATATAGAGTATTTTCCCTTATAGTGAGTGATATTTAATAATGCAAGTAATCTAGTATCATGCGATGAAGACTTGTATATAATATGTAGGATGTCAACACACAGTGGCCTCGAAAGATTACCCAAAATCCCTTATAATTGGTATAATTAATGAATAATATGCGGTTTAATTTTTTTACGGTTTAGTTTTAATTTTTAAATAATCAAAGTTTATAAAAGAGTTATTTTAACGCTAAAAATATAGAAAACAAATCCAACAGCTATTGAAACCTATTAAAACAATAAAACAAAACGGTTTTGGTAAAAAGCGGTCAGCGTGTAATGACGGCTCATTACACGCTGACCGCTTTTTACCAAAACCGTTTTGTTTTGTCGGCTGTCAAATGAGTCAACCATTTTGTTTTGTAGCTCTAATACTTGTTTTTGTAACTATATTTTTAATTCAAGGATTTAAAAAAAATCATTTCTTTTCGACTGCCTCAGCTGCCTCTTACGTATGCGCGACTGCCGAACTGAAGGTCCTGGGTTTAATTCCTGGGTTGTGCGAACTATCACTGGGATTTTCTAATTTGAAAATCTTTAGTCGCTCGACGTCTGTACTTTGAGCCGGTGTCATAAGTAATAGGCTTATAACGGAATTGGTGAAAAATGAGAATACTACACTATTCGACCTACGCTTTCGAGAAAAACATAATGTTATGTTATAATACTTTTACACATTGAACCACTGTATAGTTAAATGTACCAATGATGTACATGTACCGGTTAATAGTTAAATGTACCAACAATATAAAAACTAATATTTTTTTTAGTATTCAACCGCAATTTTCATTTGCATTCCAGCCATGATTAAGGAAATCACGTTTGCATTTTCAATCTAATCTGAAGAGTTATGTCGTTATAATCCACCTACACTCGTTATCTTGAATGGCTAGCACTGTACTTAAGTGCAATTGACATTGAGTCTTTTTTCACTATCAGCGGTAAGTAGCTAATGTGTTATATTTATATACCAATTATCACCTTCACGTGATCTACTCGTACTGGATTACGAGTCCGAATGAATGATTGAATGATGTTCTCGTTCGTTTAAATTGCTTCAGCCGCTGCGACAATGATTGGATATGATTAAAATTAACTCATTTTTGTCGTACTGTGAAAAGTCGTTAAAACCCGTACAAAAAATAATCTGAGACGTATCAGAGAGTATAAATATTTAAATTAAAATTACGTTGTCTACAAAATCCGTTTATGTAATTTAGTATTAACACAAACAACTTAAACAATATTTTTTTTCGGGTCACACATCCACTATTGACATTTCACACATTTTTAATGGTTCACAGGTCCATTTTTGCTACGCTTATAATGGATATTCAGATATAATGCTTATAAAAACATTAAATATAGGGTTTTTGGTAGAATCGTTTAAAGTAGGTAATTGAATACAAAAAGATCTCCCATTGAATTCACAAATATATGCAACGTCTTACTGTGCGAATATCGAATGGATTGTTGGACTATTTTCGTAATGCTCACTTCGCTTCTACGATGATAGAAAGACGTTTTAAGTTTCGGTAATCATATTTTCATCATAATTAAAAAAAAATCGAATGTAACATATTATATCTGTTATTATAAGAAATAAAAACATTTTTAATACGATTTTACATATTATGTAATGATATATACATATTTAATTAGACATGTTCATAAATTTAATTAGACTGTTTATTAATTTTGATTTCTTAACTTTATCTGTATGCGTTTTATTATAGCGTTTATATATATTGTATATAATGTTATGTGTTGATTATGTCCATCAACCGCCTGGAAAATGAAAAATGTAAAAACCGTAAAAAAAAAACAAGTATATGAGTAGTAAATATATGACGCCTACTTTAAATGTACTGATGTTTGTATATTGAGAAATATTAAGTACTCTTTTAGTCTTGTAAAATGAGTTTAAACTGGATATTTTATGATTCTTGGCTAGAGAAACAGCGATTGTGACCTTCTAAGAGCTTTTCTTTACCCGGACACATGTTTAATTTAGATGTGATATCGCCAAACACAGTTCCATTTTTAAAATGCAAAGATTTATGAATGTGTGGGTTCTCGTCTATTAATCCATTAAAATTTCTAGCGATGCTGATTATTTTGTATTTTTGATAACTCTCTAATATTGCACTAATCCCAAAAGCTTCACAAAAAAGTCGCTGCTACGAAGCCGGACGTAGATATCATCTTATTTATGGCAGAATCGCCTCCATAAAAATAATCCTTGAACTAGAAATCGCCCACAGACTACAAGTGGACATTACAAAAGGGATTCGGCAAGTCACAAGACTGGAGAGTGTAGCGATCATGTGCTCATTCCATAGGCAACGTTGTAGTATTTCTGTGTGCACTAATATTAGAGTTTTTAGTTCGTTGGCCGCCTGCCAACTCGTAACGGTCACGTGAAACGTTTAATTTACAAAATTGTGTGTGTGTTTGTGTGTTTATTTTCGTTTACAGAAAATCCATTGCATTTTGTAATATTTACACAGTGATTTTCGTATCGTCGTAATCTTCAGTTTTATTGCTATATAATATGTACCGTTAATTATACCATTGGATAAACACTAATTTAATGTGAGAGTGACTTGAGAATTTTAGTGTTATTGCAGGGTTAGAATTTAAATTATCTGTTTATCTCACTTATGGGCATAGAATAACTTGAATAGAGTGTTATGTCACAGAATCTACAGAAGCGTCTCACAATGAGTTGTACCAAATGTATGTGGCCGAGAAAGTTCGATGTTCTAATAATAATAACTTTTACGTTGCGGAAATCAACTGTGTATATCACAGACATCTTCCTTTTTAAAATGTAACCAATATTTAGGCACAGACTATTTACGAAATTGCTTTCAAACAGCTGGACGTGTAAACCTTTAATTGTGTATAATAGATTTTTATATAAAATAAACAATGGTTAGTTACCGTGTGACATCATCATTACAGAAAAATATAGACTTTAATTAATATTCTAAAGACAATATAACACCATCCCCGTATTTGTTAAAAGGAATAAGCAGATTTTAGTACTTCCAGGATTTTAGTAGTACTTCCACCTTTGAACTGCCATCAATTATACTATATGTAACTATGTAATAAGGGCTGAACTTATTGCCACATACCGAGCACAAATCCAGATTACGAGCTACTACCAAGCATTTCAAGCTAATGAAACCCAATATTACTATGCTCGACCCGGGGATCGAATAAAGGAACTTTTGCTTAACAATCGCGCTTGGAACTACAAATTAAAGAGTCAGTCAAAAAGTGTTGCATCTAACTGCAATAATCCCCGAATAATCCCTGAAGGGATAGGCAGAGAAGTGCAGTACACTCCCACATTTCACCAGCTATGTTTACGTCTCTCGTGGAATAGGTAGTGAGCCTATAAAACGTTGATAGGAAAAGTAAATTAAACGTTTGATGATGACGAATACTTTCAATTGCAGACCCGAGTCAGCGGACACGGCGGAGTTCAGGGTGGAGTGCGGCGACGTGATCCTGGTGGCGACGGACGGCGTGTTTGATAACGTGCCGGAGCCGGTGCTGGTGGCGGAGATGCGGCGCGCGGGTGGCGCGGCGGGCGACGCGGCGCGCCTGCAAGCCGTCGCCAACTCCATCGCATGGATGGCGCGCAACCTTTCCTTCGACGGCTGCTACATGTCGCCCTTCGCCAAAAGCGCGCGCCAGAACGGCATCGACGCTATCGGTACGTTGCACATAGTAATATAAAGCGTAAAGAGGGCTCTCCTCCAAAGCCGGTAATGCATTGGGGACACCCCGAGTGTTGCCAATGTTCATTCATAGGGGACGGTGACCACTTAATATCAAGTAGCACGTCTGTCTGTTTGCCGGGCTTAGTATGTATTTAAAAAAAAACCACAACTGAAGGACGCCCTTGTGCAGTTTCATAGAGGTACTTTGTGTACTTTTAATTTGCTCGTAATCTAGGGGTATGTTACAAAGTACAAAGAGAGCATGTAGTGTCAAATACATCTATCCTTACAGACCCGACACGCTTCCTCTACTTAATCGGTCATTACTTTCCTCCCGTGATGATTTCGGAAACATGTTTATATAACACCACGAATTCATTAATCATGAATCATCATTCGATGTTTACGGCATAATTTAAGGCATTTATTTGGTTTATATTACACTATTTGCATTTTATTATGTTTATGTTAGGATACATATTACTGCCACCTGATACTCTCTGTGTACCTCATGAGGGACCGAACGTGATGTTATAATAATAGTTTTATTATTGATTGCAGGCGGAAAGCCAGACGACATAACGGTGCTACTCGCGATCGTAGCGCTATGAAGATGTCACTGCGTGATCTATGTAAATTGTTATACGAACGGTTAGGAATCATTTTCAAAATTAGTTATGTAAACAATGTCGCCAAAAATGTGCAACTTTGTTGACTTTAGTAACTTCACCAAATCGTAGAATTGTATATTACATGCGTCGATATAAGTATGTAGTCGTTTTGTCTACACATCTTCAGGTTGTAGAGACAAAAGTATTGTAACTTTTTTTGGAACATTTATTATAGGACTGCCTCATTGGTAGAGTGTATGCGACCGCGACCGCTGACCGAGAGGACCTAGATTCCATCCCTGGGTTGAGTACTATAGAGTTTCAATGACTTGAAATTCTCAGTAGCGGCTTGGAGTCTAGATTTGTGCCCGGTATATGCCAATAGGCTCATCGCATATTCCACGATGAGACATAATGTAACAGGTGAAATATGGGATTGTGCAGGTGTGATGTTACTATTAAATTATGTTAAATGGCTATTTTAAAACGCAACATGTTTTCCTGTGTAAACAACAGTCATATATGTGACGAATTGAAGCAATTAGGAGGTCGCTGTGAAGTTTATGCAGTGGACATGTCAAAATTACCACATGTAATTAATTTATAATGTTGTGATGTATTTTAAACTATGAACGTGCATTTGTTGCGTAATATATAGTTACAATTGTTTCTTTAGAGTTTCAGCGAGATCTGAACATGATATTGTGATTTGATGACAGCCTAACTAACCACTAGTCGCTCTGGTGATATTGTGATGTGTGTGTGTGTGACTTGTGTCATGTTATTGCACCACAAAGGTTGACGTACAGTAACTTCATTTCACACGGTTTGTCCTATAGAGATTGTCCCTCATCTCTTGCAGCGGGACTATTTCCTTACAATGAGAAAATACAACAGGGTTTGCCTCCTAAAATTTGTTACATCTACCTGGCTCGACTACAGGAATTCCCCCAAATTTGTGTATGAAGTGACCGTATTTACATCCAATGCAAGTTTTTTAATGTTGTATGTTATGTTTTACTGCCGTAGTTCCAGTGTTTGTAACATAGTGTATAAAACATAGAATTAAAACAAGCTGACCTAATGACTGATACAAATATTTATGACATCTTTTTATATCTGCATACATGGTACTTTGCAAACATGTGCATAATATCGACGTCCTGATTTTAATTGCCATTGAAGGACATTTTCAGATCGTGTTCTGAAACAGCTTATAATCTTTCTGAAAACAGACATTGAAATACAATGCACAGTATTATTTAAAAAAAAATGTATGTGAAAATTTGAAATTGGAAAACAATAAATATTGTGCAAGTATTTTTTGCAAGACTTTGTCATTTTGATTTTAGAACAGCTTTACAGTTATGATTATACATAGTTAGTAGAATTTGACAGTGAGTGTAGACAGTCCTATATAGGACAAACCAATGTCAGAGGAGGGTTTTATAAGTATTTGTGAATTCACATTGTAACAACTGTAATTATTCGTTGCTCTATTATTAATAACTTTAATGAAAGCAATTGGACCGAGTTTATATTTGTATGTGTCCGGCTTATGATATATAGTACTATTGTTCTGTTTCACAGGGGCTTTCATGTTTCAGATATGTTTCACTAATTAAGTGAATGTTTTTTTGTACGAAAATGATGATTGAAATGTGAAAAATGGTGATCATTATGTTGACTACAAGATATGTCATTAAAACTGTATCCGGAAAGGACGAGTATCATTCGAGTGATTTACAGATGTTACTTATTAAAAAATTGTGTGTATTGGTGTTTGAATGAAGACTGATTAATAGTTTTACTGTTGTTATTACTGTCAAATGTTACAGAAACCTATTTGTTTTTCTTTTCTTAATCTGATTTTTTTTTTAAATACACTATTGTGAACTTTGTAAATGTATCAAGCATACCGCAAATTATGATTATGCCGAAATTTCGATTGAAATATTTTTTTTAATTACATCTGAAGCAGCAAAGCACAAAAATATACTGCTTGTACCCAAAGTAAACTTGGACCTTAAGTGTTTTTTTAGTATTAATTAAAGATATCTGTGTGTACTAGGACCACTTGACGAGAATGGCGGACTATGGCCTTAACCCTTTCATTTTGAGAGGGCAGCCATGTCCCAAATTAGAGCCTTGATTGATGATTGATGATGTGTCATTTGTGCAAAAATTATTCTCATAATCTACTTCAGATTTTGATTACAAAGTGAAATTATTTAATTTTTATTGTCAATCATTTTCTATTTTACTACTTCATAAAATATTCATTATCAAGGTATCACAATTGTTGGAAATATCATCAATATAATAAACTATTTTATCGATATCGACTCTTGACAATCGCGCCGTTGAAAAACATTTGTCGTGATTGCATTGAATTGAACGTGATTTACAATTGTAACATGCATTTGAATGTGCTTTTCATAATTATACGAATTCTTACCCTATGATCGAAACTTCATTACGAAGACGTAGTTTTTCAAAGATCTGTGTATTCTCATCAAACTTATTAATAATTTGAATAAACAACCTAGCTGACTTTGTATATAATCTATTCAGAAGTAAAAGAATACAAGCATTTGTAATGTACAATATTAGCAACAAGTAATAAACAAAACTGCGAATAAATTATGTAGAGCAATTACAAATAAATTATCTCGATAAGACTACGTTGTTTTATTTTGTATAAATCTCAAAGTTACATGTATTTTTTTGAGCGATGTGTGCCCTAATTCACACGTAGGAACCCAGATTGGCTGTTTCAATTCTAAATCATTGGGCTGTCACTACCTTATCAATACATTTATATTCATTAAATATTTCAATAGAACGATTTTTTTCAAGTCTCATCATACTCCAAACGTGCTAAAGTCAACAAGACACCATACAATAATAGAAATTGTAGTATCAGGTGTTGTTGATTAAGGTTTTTGATGGAATAATACCATTTTTGATTAAATATAATTAACTTATGAGTTAATGTCTCTTGGTGCATGTTACCTTGAGAACATTGAAATGTGAACAGGGCAGCATTTCCATTTATGAACTTGCGATAATATTAAAACAGTAATATTGCGTATAGATTATATATTTTTCTCACACTTTGCCTTAAAAAATCCTCACACTAACCAAAACCATAAAGAAAGCACAATAACATTTATCTATCGTCTTGTATGTTACTTATTAAAATAACAACCCTAGACAGCGTTTAATTCAAGTTTAAAAATATTTATTATCCTTAAATCCTCATTGTATACTCCACAAGAAATTTTAGTAACTTTACAAAATTATATTCACAATGGAAGAATTTTCGAGTCATTTTGTGCTGACCTGGATTTAAAATTGGAATTTCAAAAGGACATAAAATACATGTCAATGAGTAAACTTTAGGTCTATATTAATTCATTTATAATTCATTTCCAGTTAAATAGAACAGTTAGATAAAAAATATTATGATTTATTATGTAGGTTGTGATTGGGTAAACAATTATCTATGACGATCGTTCGCGTCGTTGTCGCGACGCCGCCAGTCGAACCCCCCGGGTCGCACATTCGCTAATTCTGGAAGAGGGACGTAGTCCGGGTGTTCAGCTGGCGCGTCGAACAGCTTTTTACTGAAAACATACCACAGATCCTCATTGTCTCATTGAGATTACTCACTCCTCATTGAGATTATTAGATTGATAAATTAATATACAATGACGTCAGTTCTATAAGGATACAGATATTTGGCAAGTGCCAAGCAAGCCTACGCCGTAAGGGACCTAGCGTGATCATAATTAAAACACGTATATTAACACTTTATACAGTAATATCACAGTACCAGGTCAGATAACATTAATTACGTCAATATTTTTTTAGTCCCAATAGACTAAAAAGTCTATACACATATGTTTCAAAGAAACTGTAAGTGATTAAAATCAACTAACAGGAATTTTGGTGTCTTCAACATCTTATGACCTCCTCGCTGCCGGGGTAGAATATCCTCCAAGAAGAAATAAATATGTCCAATGGCCATTCCCACCAAATCTACAGATATTGCATTGCCAAGTAACACTGAGAACCCGAGCAACACCCAGGGAAGATAGGGGGCCTTTAAAAAGGAAAACCGACATTTATATGAAAAATACATATTCATGAATTGCGAAAAATATTCTATATGAATCACAATTGTAACCATTTAAAACTATGAAATCCAACAATACAGATATCAAAACAGACAAATATGTAGATAAAGTCATTAAATTAATAGTGAATAATATGTCTTATTACAAACACTTAAACTTGCATATTTAGTATGAATGATTTATAAAATCACATCAAATTTACATATTTACCTGGAAATTCATCAATCCAAAGAAATTCATACGCACAAATACATTACGTCGCGACCACACATACACAATCATAATGGTGAAAGCTTGTCCTAAAAATAATAAATTAACAAAGAAAGCACACATCTGGATAACAGTTCAGGAAAATATAAGGGCCCTAAATAAATTTATCAAAATCTATTACAATCATTCTATCAAAGAGGCTGTTTTCTAATATCTGTAACACAAATTGCCTGAATAATAATCAACCCATTATGATTCCATTTGTTGGAATATGGGTCTCATCTCATACTGAGAGGGTTAAGGCCATAGTCTGCCACACTGACCAAGTGCGGGTTGGCAGACTTTACACACCTTAGATTTCTTTTTATTTTATAAATTCTAAGGTATGCAGGTTTCCTCACGATGATTTCCTTCACCGTTAGCAAGTGATATTTTAAATTTAAAACACACTTTTGTAAAGAGGTGTGCGCCATGGATTTGAACCCAGACCTCCGGAGTGAGAGGCTGAATCCTTAACCACTAGGCTATCACTGCTTATTTTATTACCTGAATGGTTATTATTATGCCTGCTTATTGCCTGAATGGTTCACTTTAATGTAAAAAAAAAGCTATAAACATGTGGCTATCATGACCAAAACAGCAATAATAATACCAGGCCGTAAATACAAACAATTAAATTTATCCATAACATTATATACTCTCAGTCTAATAATTATTCAGGATTTACCTGGCATTTCTCTTTTACCTGTAATTTTAATTTGAAATTACTATAAAAGGATACAATCATCAACACTCCTCCAAACATGAACATAACAACAAAATCAGCAGTCCTCCCCCTAAACGAACCCTCTTCCAGCATTCTACAGTATCGGTACGTAAATATCAAGTTAAAAAAGAAATTAAATCCTAAGTTCCCAAAGAAAAGGAATGTTGTTAGGAGCCTCCATATCTGGAATTTCTTCAGAATAAGTATTGGATTGAAATATAGCTGAAACGGTGAGACTAGGTCCAGTTGCTGGAAAAGAAATTCACTGGTGTAGCCAATATTTGTTATGTTTAATGTAAAATAATGTAGGGCAAATGTCACTTGCACAACAACTAATTTTGAATAAATGACAAAGCACTTTGCACTTTAAAACTCATGAATTGAAGTGAAGACATGAGTTACATTTAAAAAAATAATAGTTTGGCTAGTAACCTATGTGTTTTAACCTTCTCATTCTGATAAGAAAGATATGTCCAACATTGGAATGATAAACAGGTTGATGATGATTGGAGCCGCAATAAGATTCATAATGAATTAACATCAGGGGCCGGCTGTAAAATATCATGCACCGACATTTGCAATGTTCCAAATAATGCGATTAACCCAAATCAATCGGGGAGAGCGCAGGATGAAGGTGGTGTTTTATTATTTTTGCCATTGTATTTGTTTAAACATAATAGCTGCTACATGTATATTTGTTTGGCGAAGGTTGCAAAATTGTATATCACAGTAACACGTAATATTAATTCTCACTCACAACAGCCAAGGTAGTGATAACACAAGCTGTAGTGTAAGCTCTCGTAACTGGTGGTATAAGCATATATTCTTCCAAAAAAGTCTGATATGCCATTTCTAAAGTTGTTATGACGTAGAGTTAAACACACATTATCGAGAAAGTTAAAAGAAAAACATCCGATTAACGATTAGAAGAATATTTGACTCTTCATGATTGGGCCACATCAGAATCAAGCAAAGCAAGCAATATAAAAATATGATTAGACATATCAATTGACGGATGTCAATCAGTGTTTACCGTGATAATACTGAGTGTAGAATAATGATTGCAAAATCGTATTTTATCGTAATACTTTTTTTATTTTGGAATACCTACAATGTTTTCTGTAATTAAAAGGAGTATTTTATCTTCATCCGTTTTATCGGCAAATGTTTTTAATTTAGTTTATCGTACCATTGACTGCAAGCAAATAATATTTTTTACTTAAAATATTAATCTAAAAGATGAACTAGATACTGGACTCTCAATCAATATTTAATGGCATGGTAGATTTATTACTGACAAACATTGAAGAAACTAAAAGAATTTTTTATTTTTTTATTTTCAGTGCGAGCAAACAGGCAGACGGGCCACCTGATGGAAAGTGGTCACCGTCGCCTATGGACATGTGCAACACCTGAGGCGTTGCCCATTACAAGAATCTTGCTGACCAGTTTCGGATACGAAACTTAAAAACTGAAGATCATTTGGAAAATGATTGATCTTGATTAAAATTTATTTCCAACTTACTCAGGGCCTGTCCTATAGATCGGTCAGTTAATAAAGTACATAATTATGTACATGGATTTCTAATATGAACAATGTTGTAGTAAAGAAAACAAATTTTAGAGATCATCACCAAGTTTAAATTTGCATAAGGTGATCATATTTTATTTTATATTATTTATTTGATATGCAGATTGCATAGAAGCTTGAAAAAGCTAAATACTTCACTGTTATATGGTGCATAAAAAAGCATTGACTTATGAGTATGACAAAGACAATGACAGATATTGCTACTGATATGATAATCCCTGTTTATGAAAAGAGTTATGATTTACGCCTAATTTAGTGCTTTAACCATAACATTGTATTTTTATACGATACACGTTAGTTAACAATGGATACCAAAGAAGTTGGAGAACATTTAGTAGCTCTCAAAGTCATGAGACTTACAAAACCAGCTCTAATAAGTCCCATAATAGTAACGTGCGATTTCAAAGATTTGCCAGGAAACATTTTGAATAATTACTTGAAAGATGATGCTACATCAGTGGTGCAAATGGAGACTTTAGCGGCAGGTCAGTTTTTATTATTGCCGCAGAGCTTCGGAAATATCTATTTAGGTGAGACATTCTCTTGCTACGTGTGTGTTCATAATGAAACAAATCAACCAGTTCAAAGTGTTTCCATTAAAGCTGATCTGCAAACCAATTCCCAAAGGATACCACTCTCTACACAACAAAATCAGTCACCTGTGATGTTAGATGTTGACGAAACCCTCAGTGATGTAATTCATCATGAAGTAAAAGACCTAGGCACTCACATTTTAGTGTGTGAGGTAACTTACATGTCTAATTACAATACACTGGCGTCATTCAGAAAGTTTTTCAAGTTCGAGGTTATGAAACCGTTAGACGTAAAAACCAAGATTTATAATGCCGAATCTGACGAAGTGTTTCTCGAAGCACAGGTCCAAAATATTACTTCAGGGCCAATCACCCTGGAACAAGTTTCCTTAGAAGGTTCTCATCAATTTGCCGTGAAATCATTAAATGAAGATGGTGATGGGAAGTCAGTGTTTGGTGATGTAACCCTACTGCAAGCACAGGAAAGCTGTCAGTATTTATATTGTTTAACTCCTAAAGAGAATATTTCCCAGCAAATAAAGCTAATGGCGGCAGCTAGGAACATTGGCAAGTTGGACATAGTGTGGAGATCTAATCTTGGTGAAAAAGGGAGACTGCAAACTAGTCAAATTCAAAGGATGAGTCCAGATTATGGAGATATAAGGGTTACATTTGAAAATTTAGCCAGTAAGGTGTCTGTGGATGAGCCATTCAGTTTTAACTGTAAAATAGTAAATGCCAGTGAAAGAACTCTTGATCTTGTACTCAAATTGCAGTCACTTCAAGATTCTAGCCTGCTCTGGTGTGGCATCTCAAATCGGAAACTTGGTCCCTTAGAACCTGGAAACTCTACATATGTCAAGTTAACAGCTTTACCAATAAATACTGGTCTCCATAGCATCACAGGAGTATCTCTAGTTGATCTCTTCTTGAAGAGAACATTTGATTATGATGATTTAGCAAGTGTTTATGTATTTTAACCTATAATTCAATTTATGTGTCAATTGTATAGATTTTTTATGCCAATTGAATAAATAAGATTTCAATTAGGAACATGACAAGTAATGTAATGCAAATGTAGCACTATATAAAATGGATTATTTATTAAATAATTTATTTTTTAAATCCTAATTTAAGATATAATGTGGTAAACATCATAACTGTTAACTAGTTTATTGTAAAAATGAATAAAATTTAATGAATTCTATTGCATCTTTTGTTGAAAACGAAATAAAAACTTATGATGTTCAAGTAATTTGTTTTAATACACCCACAGCCCTCCACATCATTCTGGAAAGTTAAATTATCCTTTCATATCTAAAATATTTGATATGTCTTGGATATAGCCATTTGTAGATTTTATTATTTCCTTATACACTCGGCGTCAAAAAAAATCGCACCTTATCAAACATATGGTTCAAAACACTTTAAACCTTATTTGGAACCAGTGCTGAGGATTATGCTGGGCAACTTTTGAAAGTTAACGAAAAAGAGAATCCAGAAACAATTAAATTAATTGTTTTTATTGCAAATGCATAAGAAAAAAACAATGTTTACAAAACACTGAAAAATCCTTTATTATAAACCTCAATAACAAACAGACTAATTACATAAATTAATTTACAGAAAGTTGCTTAAAACTAACCTGACAATGAAATGTTTGCTTCTTTTAAATTTATTTATTGAGCTTTTAAATGGTATCAAAATTGGCGGGGGGTACATAAGGGTGTTAGGGGTTAATAAAGCTTGAAAATTATTTTCGCGGAGGTGTGATTTTTTTGACGGCCAGTTTTGTTATCTTTCAAACAATGCTACAGTATACAGTTCGTCAACCATCTAAAGTGGAGTTTAGAAAATGTTAAAATTGCATATATTTCTCGTATCACAATGTATAGTATTTAATTTTAAAGATCTCTCGGATCACAGTTGCGTTTTCGTATTCTTCCGCGGATCTGACAGCAACAGTCTTTTAAAGGGACCTCAATTCATTGCTAGTACAGGCTTTAAGTACGTTCATTAGTTTTACTTTGGGCGCATGAGAATACCTGGTAGCCCAAGGGTGTACTCCAACGTTCACCACCACGGCCTTGTTTACACATGTTAGAGGAGAATGTTTTACATCCTCCTCCAAAATCCCCCTCCAACCGTAAGATCGGCGGTATTCTTTTCGCTTTGTAGCTTTCTTCTTCCTTTTGCGAAAAAAATATCCTTTCACGACGGCGCGTTGTTTTCGTTTCCATTAATTCGTAACGCATCCCTGGAATAGCACAGTGGTTTAAGCAAACATAAATCACTTAAAATAAAACTGATTCGATAAATATATATTTTGTTTTGTTATTTCAATT
>DWEC01000700.1:0-15667 GCA_018245735.1 Microceris miodesmiata
ATATAACAATTAAAGTTTGATGAAAATATATCTGGGCTTAACTCACAATTTTCAGGATATCCGGTCTAGTTTCGAACCTGTCTGAGACCATTTATGATCTCCCGTCGATGGCAGCAAGGTTGCGGCAGAGACTGAATATCAGTTTATTACGTAATGGTTTGCTGTTAAATGTATATTGTTGATCATAAGTTAAGCCGGATATAGTGTTAGCACCGGCCTGTGGGTAATGAGGTTACAAGTCAACATGTCGGCCGCTTCGGTGAAATTGAACATAATTTGTCACAAGTTTACTGATTATATTTAGAATTTCATCATTAATTTTCAGAAAGAGTCATTTAATGTCTCTTGTTCATAAACCACCATACGCATTTTAAATGAGTATTATTATTTATTATTTTGCGTCATACGGTCCATTTTTACATTATGCTGGGCACTTTGTACACACATCTTTGTAAAAGGATTAAGTGTAATAGTAAACTGATTAATTATATGTAATTAAATAATATTACTACATCCAATGATCCAGTGATCTAAATAAATTAAGTAAGTCATATTTTTGGAACGAAGTTCCTTAATGCGGCTTATGGGTAGTGCGATCCAGTAGAAATCGTCACGGAACAAAATGTCGTATGTTGGGTGTGTGTGCGTGCGTGAATCGAGTCTATTACTCGTATACGTACAAACAAATGAGCACACGAACGGGCGAGTGCTCAGCCGGGTGCGCAACTGTCTCTGTCTCCGTGTCCCTGTCTCTTTTTATCATATAACCTCAACACAGGTTTCTACAGACACATGAATATTTTGTGAAAACGCATTTGTTTTTTGCGTTTTTGTGTTAGATCATACATGAATATTGTTTTATTAATGCAATTATATATGTTGTAAGCATATGGTTAAAGTCTGTAGTCAAATTGAGAACAGATTAATATTGTTTGTCTTTAATATTTAATGTATGTGTAATATGTATTACAAATACCATAAATTGAACAATTAAATAATCATTTATTATCTACGTTCCCATTGTCAATTGCAGACATGAGACGTCATTAAGACGTCGATAATAAATATTGTTGTCGTTATGTAGCACAGAGGAAAGATTTATGCGTAAACTTTGACATTAGAACCTAAGCAACGTTTAAACCGATTTTTTTTATGGTTTACGATGGAATTTCGATCGCTACTGGGCCACTAGTAGTTATCATAAGCCAATAATGTATATGATAGAACATAATAATTAGATTTAAGATTCTTTTCATTTTGTATTTATCTTCATATAATGTTTAATTTACTATTTTTAATATATTTTTTTATAAATAAAAATTTTTCCTGAAGTGTTGAATGAAACTTTCTAATGTAATTCGTTCCTTTAGATTATTTGCCTTGAAAAATAATATAGATATTGAAATAAAATATACAGATTTCATTTCGAATTACATTCGGATTTAAGAAAAACCGTAAGGAACTTGGTTCCTAACGAGGGTCCCCTGATCGCACAATTTGTTTTTTTT
Organism: Microceris miodesmiata; assembly: GCA_018245735.1. Classification (NCBI taxonomy): domain Eukaryota; kingdom Metazoa; phylum Arthropoda; class Insecta; order Lepidoptera; family Hesperiidae; genus Microceris; species Microceris miodesmiata. Next base: position 1,509 of record DWEC01000700.1, read on the forward strand.
TTTTTACTTTAAACAAACAGTTTAATCGAATCTTCATATAACTAATTCTTATGCAGTATCGATATTTTTAATGTATACTCGTATATCGCGTATTTTTAATGTATACTCGCCAAGTAAGGCTTACTTGTCGTACTTGACTGTGATTGGCTTATATTGAACTAGCTTCTGATTGCGTCTTCGTTGGCGTAATTCAGGATAAAGGTCCTTGTCATCCCGAGGAATAACTATATAGTTATAAATTTTAATTCTCGTAAAATCGACATGATATCGAATTTTTAATAGCTACAGAGCCATCTAGTGTTTGTAGGAAGAACTGCATATTTAAAATTTTTTTTCTGGATAAAAAGTAATTTACATCAGTCTAATCCATAAACTAGGTAGGTATATAAGTATACGTGCTTTTTTATAAATTCGGGCAGTATATTTGTGTGACAAAAAGACAAAACTCCAAATAAACAAACAACAATTTTAATCTGTTCGTTAATAAGATTGATAGGACTTTTTTAAAACGTAAAAATAAATAAATCTTAAATTCGACACAGAACGAAAAAAACCACTCCTGAAACACTATTTTCGCACATAAATTTGCAAATTATAAGTAAACATTGCTGTTGAAATATTTTTATAAGACACTGTATACACATACACATGTACATATTCCATCTCGCGCTCCTCTAGTTTTGGTTTCAATTCCAGGCGGACACCACTTTCTTTACAAAGTTGTGTTTCAAGATTAAATATTATCATTTGCTGTAACGGAACACGTTGTGGGGAACCCCGCACACCTCAGAGTTTTCCAGAATGTTCTGTAAGCCCCTCTAAGGCATGATACGATAAAGCCCCGAAGTCTGCCAGTTCGCAATTGACCACCTTGATTGATGATGATGAGACTGATAATGTTTATACTCATAAAATGAAATAATCAAACGTGTGACATCTATATTCCTAATCCATTAAACATTTGATATGTAATTAGGGGTTGAAAGTTTATATCCCTAAGTTCGCGCAGTTATATTGGGAGCACGTGCGACTTGCTTGACCCTTGTCAAGGCGAAATGTCATGACAAGTTACCCCGAATGTGGTGAATTATTTTGTACGTCTGCTGTACATTGATAAATAGATACATAATTGATTACTTTGTCAAGTGAAGTCGGAATTCTAATGAAATTTCAAGCCGAAATCACCGTAGACGCTAACTTTGGTTTAGATTCAAAATTGAAGCCTGATCTTGAATACTGAAATTTTACAATGATTTTTTTTTTACCTTTTATAACTACGTGTAGTATATTCACGAGTTTCTAGTTTTTCTTAATTTTTTTATTTATGGTCATTCGCTCATTTTCCTACTTATGTTGCTGCTAGCTACCATTTCATAAATTATGTTCGAAATAAAATTTGCACGAGTGATATATAGAAAGCAGTAGGTACAACATAGTCTACACATGTTTTCAAATATTTTAAGTATCAGTACAAGATAGATAAATAAAATTAGATAAATATGTATTCTTAGTGTGTTAACGTAACTTATCGGAAATAACTATAGTATTCCGTAATAAATTGGACGGAAGGGGTATCATAAATCTTGCGTCGCCTCACCTCCAACAGATTTTCTCAGCGAAGAATCCATTTGTAGCGAGGTTACTGACTATAACGCAATATGAATAAGTCAAACAGCTTCTTTGCAACACATTTTATAGATATTTCACATTGATTTAATGTGAATATTTTTATCTCTTATAGACATTGTTTTAAATTCAGTATTTTGGATTAAACAAATACAGGTTTATTAAAAATGACTCTTCTTTTGATAGGATTATTTTATTTCAATTTTGCAAAATCTGGCCCCATAATAAGTACGATTTCTAGTAATTAACAATAATAATGTTTTGGTATTTTACGCAGCAATTTACATTAAAATGAAAACAAAATGTAATGTCACGTATGATAATATTTGTTTTTAAACATCAGTCTAAAAATGTTACGTTCATTACAAGTTATGAAAAAAAACAAAGTCGGCTTTCAATTATAGTCTATGGTTCTGTATGTTTGCTTAACATAGGGCACTTCTGTACAAGGACCGTCAATATAACACACAGCTTCCGGCATATTCCATCCATGCGTCATACACACTGGTTTTGTCCCTCGTAGGCATTTTGTTCAAATACGCATTCGTGAAATCACAGCCTGTGGCGTTTGAAGTCAGCGTTGAAAGGGACATTGTTTATTTTTAGTTTTCGCGCAGTGCGTTTTTCGTGTTGATGCTGGCAAAGTCTCGAATATACTATGATAATATGTCATAAATTAATATGGATATGGTACTTTTTGTAATATATATATATTATCATCATCATTCGATCGTTTTAATCTACTGCTGGACATAGAATGAATTGGAAAGCCTTATTTTATTTTTCATCACCAAAAGTAGTATTTACAAAAGTAGTATTTACAAAAGTGGTCTTAGTTAAATAAAAATAAATAATTAAGGGCTAATTTTAATCAATAATGAGATAATAGGTAAAAGCCGCATGTCAGCCACTTGGTGACTAACAGACAAAATGGGTTTTCATATAAAAGTATTTCGCAAATATTATTTTTACATGAACGAATCCTGAGAAAATAGGAGATTAAATATTGATTGTATACACCCTGTATTTTATTATTAATACAACAATGGACGATATTTCTAGATAAATGATGTATAAAATTTGGGAATTCCGTATTATTGCCCTCTAAGGGGTTAATCGCTGGGAAAGGGAAGGGAGGCAGCTGCGCCTGACAGACTGAATTACGTTATTACGCCTGTAATAAAGGTCCCGCGTAAATATTCGACAACAAACATATTTTTTCTTTTATTTCTTTATACTTTTCGATAGATCGATCGGACATGACTGTAGAAAGAATGGCGGAAGAAATTATGACAAAACAGATATACAATGTCAATGTTACAGGATGCAGGTGGTGAGGGAAGTCAAGACTAACTGATCTGGACAAGGAGTAGGGGAGATAGAAATTTCTCTGCTAATCTTCAAGAGATCTGAGGTCAATATACAGTTATACGCGTTGTGGTTGTACAATCGACGGTTTTATATTTATACTTTTGTAAATACCTATATAAAAAGGTATTAGTTATACGTAACTACAATTTTTAGCATTTTTTTAAATGAGCAAAAGTATATTTTTGCCTTCAATATTTTTATGTATTTTTCACCGTGTATAAAATATATTGTTATTATCGTAAACAAGGCAGACCAAGTCGGGGGTCCAGGTAATTTCACACCAACCTTAATAAATTGAATACGTACCTACAGTAAAAAGTGCCAATATTCGGTATCAATCAGTAGAATATTGATAGCGATACGAATATAGATCGTTCTAACTACGAAGTTATTGGGGATTTAAATTGCCTACAATTTGCTACAGCTGATGCAGCACTAATGGCGTTATACTACGTACCACATGTTTGAAATAACTATCCATGAAACAATCTTTTATACATGTATATTATTTTTAATATCATAAGCTTTGTTCTGTTGTCTTTGACACTTTTTTTGGCCCAGTTAGTGATAGTATAGAGCCGGGGGTGTGGGTTCGATTACCACCTGGAACAAATTTTTGTGTGACAAGTTTAATTGTTTGTGTTGTGTCTGGATATCACAATATGTACATACTCGTAGTAGATGCATTCACAAGCAATTTATCAACCACCTGGTTACCATATCACAGACTCTGCGTAGATTAAGATTAGAAGGCTGTGAGTGGAGATGTTACAGGATATTTATTTCATCACCATCATTATCATCGGCCTATTGCAGTCTACTGCTGGACATATTTATTTACTTACTTTTATTCATTGTTCCTTGAAAGCTATGTTCATCGTCATCATCAGCCTATCTCCGTCCACTGCTGGACATAGGCCTCCCCCAAAAGGGTGTTATGTCCATAATCTCTACGCTGGGCATGCGAGTTGGAGATCGCAGGGTACAGCATGTCGCACCGCCGACGCTGGTGCCCGTCGGCAGCCAGGTCATTTAGCCGTGCCTATTTAGGCTGCGCTATACCGCAATCAGCCGGTCGCCAGAGTCTCGTTTGTTATGGCAGGGTGTACCGCGTGCAGGTGAGGTTGGCTTGGACTCTTGAGATTGTGGTTGGAACCCCTTACACCCCTATTTATTATTGCAGTAGCAACTCCGATGTAGACTAATACAAATATCAACGTGCAAAGGGCTTGGAATTCGATTACCGACTGGACATACATTTATTTGTTTTCATTTTCATTGAAAATGGAATTCTTACTAATATGTCATTTACAAAGCAGTTCCGATTTACAGAAATTTATGATTTCATTAATATTACATAATTATACTGAATCTTTCACGAGGTAAGTAGAGAATACCGAGTGCCAAATATTTCTATCCAGTACACCACATGTGCTTCTTCTACAGCCAATATTTATCTTGTGTACAATTTATGAACAGTTAACATGATTATCAAATTAATTATAACAAATATCTATATATACCTGTACAATTATAACTACAGAGGACATAGTGTGGAACGTTCATAAAGAATTAGTTCAGCGCGGTGGCAGTTAACGGGCAGATCGGCGGGTGTCTAGTGCACCTGGCGGCTGAATTACAACATTACGCATAAGTATAAAACGGAACGCTGAAATAAAACGCAGAGCGCTACAATTCCAGCAGGCCTTCTACTCCCCCGTTTTTATAGCTGTATTATTTGTAATTGCGAAATTTGCCGCTACCCTCCGCTTTGGGAGCCAGCCTCTTCGTTTTTGTGAAATTAAGATATTATTTACATAACTCGCTACAAGAGGAAATTCAAACGGGCATAAACGGGAAATGTATACTGTAAAGTGTATATTGAAGGTATTTTCGATATTTTCTTGCTTTAGGTATTCGCGAGCGCACAGGCACGCAATATAAAATTTTATACGTAGGGTTATTGGATGCAAATATTAAAATTAATGTACTAAGCATTTAGAAGCATTCAATATATTGTATTCAACTTTTAAAGTTTTTACATTTTGTTTCATATACAATTTTTATATATTTATGTCTGTATTACTCGACTGTCTCGTTAGTCGAGTGGTTGTAAGTGCTACTGTTGATCGAAAGGTCCTGAGTTCGATTGCCAGGCCGGGTACTGTTGGATCAAAGTACCTACTTGAAATTCCTAGTAGTAACTCATTGTGTCCGTTGGAAGACCTACCCCCTATTCCATGGTAGGACGAATGACGTAACTGTCAATACATGTGACTGTACTACACCCCTTTACTTATCTCTCCGGAGATAAAAGACGTGCTGTTGCGTTATGTATGCATTAAATACATTTTACCATCATATATTAACACATTGTAAGTGTCCATAAAATCATAAAATCCAAAATTGTGACGAACAAAGATTTTAAAGATCTATAAATCCTGTGTTCATGAGCAATGAAATGGAAAAATATATGCGCTTACACTGTGTCATCATCGATCCTTTTATAGTTCCGCTGCTGGACACAAGCTTCCTCTTAAAATACGAATATTTTTTATTCGATCTTTTTATCATTCCACTGTTGGAACACGGATTTTCTTTCCTGGTAAGAGGGTTAAGATCAGATTATACTGTATATAGTATTTCATATCTGTTTTAGTTACGGTCCAATTAACGCTTTGTTTAGTAGAAAACAACGACAACATATATCCTATTGTGTTAAATTTATTTGCGTTCACAAATAATAATTTTCATATTCATATATCACCATAATTCGGATTTGCTACTTGTTGTTGCCAACTGGAGGATCCATTTATAAATATTCAACAAGTGAGCTCAATGGCTCGGATAATTTGGTGAAAGTGACTTGCATGATAGGAATACATATTTTATCTATTTCGCTTCGCAAATAATATTTTTTCTTTGTTCTCTGTTTTGTTGTGGAGTGTTCTTGACAAGGTCGAATTTCGGCTTAAACCGACGCTTGAATAAAGAGCTTATTAAAGAACGAATGACTGAACGATGTGGTTCACATCACTCTTTTACAGTACAAGTTATTTTTTAAACAACTTTCTATTCATTATATTTGTAAGTATAAATGGAATTGAGAGAATATATGGGCTAATCGATCGCACTTCAAAATTTTAGTAATAAAGAAACGAACGTAATCGTGTATAAAGTTTTGTTGTCATGTCTCTATTTGGTTTTACTAAACTAATTATTTATAGTTGATAATAACTCACAACATCATACCGCATATTTATAAACACAAACATGTTTTTTAGTTTAGTTTACTAAACTAAAAATAATTCTACTAATTTCTTGTGACAATAGGCTCACCACCTATTCCATGGGACGTTAACGTAACCGGTGAAACGTGTAAGTGTATTAAACTCCGCTGCCTATCCTTCCGGGGGTTATAGGCGTGATGTTACGTTAACTAATTTCTTTCCGTTTCCTTCTCCCAAAATTAGAATTTGAAATGCCTTTTTAATTCGTTTTTCTCACTAGTTTACGCAATACAGATCTTTTCCGTTTTATTTAATCATTATCGACCCATATATTTATTTAGGTAATAATGACTGCTCAATGCTCATGATACATTTCACTACATACCAATGACAATGTTATGGTAGTATATCTATGTATGATGTATATAGGTAGTTAAGCGATATCAGCAAACGATAAGTTAGTGACCGTCTAATCATCTTGTCTCCTAATCGAATACGTGAGCTATCTCGCATAGATTTTATTGCTTAATTGGAAACCATTCATATGTATAACTGTTCTGGAATCTGGAATATCAATCAGATAATGAATAAAGGAAAACTAAGGATGATCAGTAGAAAAGAGATTTTCCAATAATTTTTCATATTTATTTCTCTTTCCTTTCCATCCGTTACCTTTCCAATTACCTTTTACAACCTCAAATGTCACGGAGTTTGAATAGTTTCTTTTGTTTCTTCAATTGACGTAATTATTGGCATTAACGAGTAACTACAAGCCACCAGCTCTACCTACCACTCACTCTCTTGCTTTATTTCATGGTACCGACGAAATTTAATCATGGATAATTGTTTTAGGCCCATTTCGCTAATTAAACAATAATAGACCGAATAAATTACATTTTTTATCGAAATTATTATCAGTGAAATATGTATTTTTTTTATGTGCCCGTTTTATGTGGTTTAATGGAATTTAGTGTAACGTCTGTTGTAGGATCAAATGCCCTATTTCAATTCCTATCTTTTACGTTGCACTCCAAGTTATTTTTAGTGGTGGTAATATACATATATGTTTGTATGCTCTAACGCTGACAGGAATTTTTCCAATGCTAAGTATCTACGTATTTATTATTTTCTACGTAATATATTTGCTTGCATAGATTTTAGTTACCTACTGGAGTACCGTAATGTCTGACTGTCGTTTATTCATCAAATATTTACATCCCCATAACACGGGTCTGACATTTTCCCGCCATTCAAATTGTCAATAATGAATTTTGTAGGTTGACATGACAGCGTACCCTATGCGGTGCCTATATCAAGGTAATATTTCAAACGATGGGCAAACGAAATTAATATTGCTGGCATCATGAAAGAACGGTTATATCATTTTATTTAAGTTCATTAGGAGAATAGAAAACTGGGAAACGATGCCCTTAGGTATTAAGTACACGCTTATACACTTTTTTATACACACTTTCGTGTAAGTAATATAAGAATAAGTAAATAAAATGTCATCCGTAATTTAGATAGCTGGATGTAGTAGCTTCATAATTTTGTGGGGGAAAAATTCTCATTAAAAAAAAAATAAATAGCTCTTTAATGCAGCTATTATGTCAACACTCGTAATACAAATATGACATAATATACAAAAAATTAACTAATTCACTTTATGTACATTAACGTAACTATTAAAAATGTTTGTTTCTTCTAAAACTGTAAATAAGGAGTGTTAAGTTTGATATTTTTTTGTTGTTGGGGTGAGTAATATGTAAAAGAATGGGGTACAACAAAATGGCCGTTGATATATTTAAAATGCTCAGCTCGACGCCGTCCCAGCGGGACATTCAAGGTGCAGGTAATGTATCGGAGTAGAATTTTATGGTAAATAAACATTGCGATAATTTAACAAAATTAAAAGGATTCTTTAATCGTTTGATTATTATTTGTATCCGTAACAGTATTTCCGGCATCATCATTTATATAGTTAAGTTTAATTTCGTTAAAATTAGCTAATTTGCTGGCTTGCAAGCTTTTAGCTGGTTTGCATGGTCTGCGAGTAACCAAGTAAACAAAAATTTTCATATGAAATATTTCATGTGTAGATTTAATCCTTTGTTAACTATTTTATTACTAGTATTAGTAGACTAGTCAGAGATGCGTGATCAAATTCTCTTTGGTTTACACAAACAACTACTTGGTATGTACTGAGAGAGAGATTACAAGAAATATTCAGCCAAACTTGTTTATTTTTGCTTTCAAAAATGAACATTTCAAGTCGAGTTACACAAATATATTTATAATGATATTCTCCAACGTGCTCCTATATTGAAATATCTTGAAAATTGTACTGAAAGTGTCTGCACGCCGAGTTATTGAAACGAGACGCTCTTATGAAATGTAAATATTTCTTGGTTATTTTAGTTACGTTGAAATGCATCGGCTTAGGTGAAAGTCAGCTATTCAAAGTATATTACAGCTATGAAGGTCTATTGAGAGTCTTCTCATGCGCCATTCTATATCTGCACTGACGTAGAATAAATTGGATGCATTGGCAATACAGTTTTTAATTCAGAATATCATCACGAGGTCATATTTTTGGCTTGGTCAGCATTGTTCAAGTATTAGCAAACTGCTCTTGTGTTTAAGTATATAATTATTATATAGGTAGTTGCATTTGTAAGAGCATTTCTTTCAGATAAGAAAACTATTTTAGAAATGTTGAACTAAAGTTGATCTGTTGTAATATTAGGATATAAAAATTTTACAAAATACTGATATTTGCTGTACGTATAATATTATGTGTATCTAAAATATTATCTATATCCGTGGTTAGAATACTTAAATAATGATACACTTTTTAAATTAACTATGATATGTTTTCAAATAAAATATATTAGAATATTTTTTAGATATTGTGAAAAAAATGACTTTATACCTTTAAAAATTAATGCATAAAGTACATAAAAGGATTATTAATAAACAATGCATAACAAACGGCTGAGCGTTATTTCCGTTCGAAAAAAGTTCTGAGTTATTCTCGTGTTGCTCTTACAGAAGATTTACTTTAAAACCAAATGTGTATTTTCTGAATGTTACGATGTGATGAATACGATGATTACGTACGTAATCCATGATTACGGTCAAAGCTCGAAAAAAAATTGTAGTTAAAAGATTATTTAAATACATTATGCTTTGACTTGCTTAAGAGATATTTCAGATCATATTGACAGCGATTGAAGCACAAGAGTTGGAGGAATCTCGACAAGGACCAACTTACGCTATCAGTGGGGAGGCACTTGGCGCCAGATGCTGTTAGGGTTGCCAAATACCGCCAATCATTTTCGACTATCTTATAGCAGTTGTTAATAATTTGCTTGAAACGAGCTATCATGAGTTATGTATTACATTCATTTCTGGCTTATGTTGTCCGGTAATTAAAGCAATGTTTATTTAATAGCGTTAAATCTGTATCATATATGACATACATATAGGAAATTATGACGTTGTATGTTGTAATAATGTCAATGCCATATGAATTCATACTATATCACAATCACCATAAGTCCCTTTATCGTTGCATTGTTATACGGGGGCCTCTCTGAAGATGTGAACAGTTTAGGCCGTACTCTGTCTGTTGGGGTCAGTTACAGTTTTGGACAGTTAAACTTTGACAGACTACGCGCCTTACTATGGTGTGAACTAAAGCGTAAAGTTTTAATTTCACTGTCGCAGTAATTAATATTAAATCTTGAAATGCATATAATTTTCTAAGCAAAGAAGCACACGCCAAGGTTCATCACTGCCTCAAACTCGGTCATATTATAATTATGTCGTGTCATTACGCACGTGCCCAATATTCAAAAATCACGTGTAAATCTTTAGAAAACAGTTCCATCCAATTTCTCCTGACGTACACTCCATCGGTGTAAAGCAGAAATAATTCGGAATATTAATTAAATTTTTGTCGCGAACAAAAAACTAAAAATCTCTTTCACGGTCCCCCGATATTCGACATTCTTTTGTAATTAGTTTTTCCGAGACAGCCCTGGGGGCGGAATGGGGTGAAAAATGTAAGTAATAAAACGGGGTTGATGCTGAGGCACGTACCTTGTTAGGTGCAAGGACGTGCGCGCTGCATCTCTATACCGGATAGATATAAATAAATGCCATTAAGGCTCTTTCTTTCAGAGAACCTTGTTGTACATGGACTATTTCTAGATATATACATATGTGTCACACGGATAATACAATATATGTATGTGGTATGTGTATATGAATGTAGCTGTAGCATTGAATGCAAAATTTAACCTTATTGGGTTGTACAACCTAGCAAAATTTTGTTTTAACAATGTATAAAGTTTTGTATTATTTTAATAGACGTCGACATATATAGAGTGTAGATCACTTAAACCCGTATGTTTAAAAACAGTATATTAGCTCTTATAGGTACTACTACTTACCTATATGTCACCAATGGAAGGACAATGCCATATAACTTTAAAATAATTTTATTTTAAATGTACGTGAAATGTATGTAACGACATACCAATCATTATTAAAATAATATGCTCCTCTTTATTTTTGGTTAACTATGGTATATTATAGTTTTATTCGTGTAATATAGAATAAATACTATGGTAATGCGTTGGTATTGTTCTATTCTGGATTTCAGCAGAAGACTTACATAATTCTCCCTCTCTGTTGTCATGATATCATGTATGCAATAGTTCTTGTAACATACACTTCATAAACGCTGGTATTTTTTTAGAAATTTTCAGCGAAATTCCTTGACGTAGGTGCACTAAACACATACGTAGAACTTTTGATGTTTCAACACACTAGTTACACTTTCGTGTTTAGAACTGTGGTTAGCTTTTTTGTGATATAAGCTTACTCACAAAATATAGCATCTAATATATTCAAAATGTAGCTTATCTTTCTAAAACCATCTTTCGTGTATATATAGTGGCAAATGTAGAAGAAACAGGTCGGTTTTCTAAGGATTAATATTTGGCAGTCTGAGCTCTCTGTCTACACTTCAAAGACCGAAGTGTGGCTGTATAACAACTTTGGGATGTATTCTCTTTCGTAATGTCCCTTAATCGTTTTACGGTTTTCTTGGAAAAAAATCTCTATTATCATTTTTGTTCACGCTTCATTGAAGTATCGTTTCAAGGATATTAAAATTTTGTGGAAAAATTACTGACCTGAATGTTCCTTTTTTAAATAGGTTTTTTAAATTTGCTACGCTCAGAGAGTCCAAGCTGAACAAAAGCAGCCGCAGTTTATGTGCCCCGAAAATATTAAATTTTCGATATTTTGAGGAATAACGTCACAAGAAACAGATTTTCAATCTTCTATATGTTTTTCTTTTCTATATAATGTCATATATCTGATATCTTATAAAGATCAAACATTTTATACACGAAAAGTTGGCCAAATAGATGAGCAACTGGCTGACGAGGCTGTCAACCAAACCGGCTTTCGTGTATTAGAGAGAAATGTAGAACAAGCATGTCTATTCTGTAACGATAGACATAGTTGGACCTACTTATGCAAAACAGAATCAACCCACACAATGACAGTTTTGAGAAAAAGCCTTGATGGCTTTCAAACATATTATATTTGTATACATAGAAATTATTATTTTGTGCAAAATTGTAAATAGATTTTATTAATAATAACCTAAAATTTCACAGTATTCAAAAATTTTGACAAAAATGGCTTTTTCTTAAAATTGACATTGTGTGGGTTGATTCTGTTTTGCATAAGTAGGTCCAGTTGATGTTCGTAGTTTGTGGCTTAAGGTCCATCAGCAAATAAATTTAAATTTTTAAATTATTAAATATAATATTTCGATTATTAATTAATGGCTATTGAAAAATGTGTTTCATGTATAATTAAATTTCATTCGAGTGAAACCAACAACTGTTTTATTAAATTTTATTTCAATTCATTCGGTGTGCAAACGAACCGGTTTTTGTTTGTCCAGTTAGTTGGGAAACAGTTTGGTTGTTATAAAGTTATAAAACGGGTTTGCAGACTTTGGTTTCATAATAATAACTAGTTTATTTGTTGAAATTGTTCATTTTGACCCGATGGGACTTGTTTCACTGTGAAGAATATCCAATCGATTAACGAATTGCTAACGACATAATAAGGTTACTTTACTCTACTATTACTGCTAGTCATAAGCTACTTTCTAGAAATTTCTGAGGTCGAATAAATCTTTCCAAAATACTATCAAAGTACGAAGCGTCCACTAATAGTCTAAATTCCATGGAGCTGACCACATCTATTGTTACTAAGTTCCCATGTCGCGGCTGTTAGATATTAAATGTTCCATAACTGTTTCTGTTCAATGTAAATATTAATTGTGTTGCGTAATAATTTTGCGTATATTATAAATTATATCGTTGTAAGTAAAACGTGTCGACCAAATGTTGTAAATCCATATTTGAGGGTATTCATGAATGTTTAACCCAGATACATTCATATTATGGGCTCTCAAATTTTATTTTGTTGCACACATTGTTATAATGATATAACAATTTAAATAAAATAAAAAAATATAACAGAATTTTACAGGTTCAAAACACCAACTCTATTATCGAAGTCGTCTATATTTCATTTTAACAACAAATGATAACAGAATTAACACCTTGTAATTTCTGACACAATTTAACACAGAGCAGACTTCGATTAATGCTGTAGTTGTGTTGTGGCCGAATCAAAACTGATTCCAAACTAAAACAGACTGAATCGAAACCCACATCAGTGGTGAAACCCAGATTAATGGTCTGTGTAGACTTGTACATATAATTTCAATTAAATTTCTAGATGCATATATTCCACTACGTATCTTTATATCAAACCTTATATTAAACTTTATGTTGATTAAATCAAAGAATAGAATATTAAATTAAATAAAACAAGATATAAATATGAAAATATACAGACAAGAAAAGAAGCCGCATACATATATAGCAAGAGAATTAAAATATGCAAGCGTAATATATTGTATTAAAAACAAAAGCTAAAATTTTGCTGAATTAAAAATGCTGTCCATTTTAAAAAGGCTTGAAAACGAGCTGAAGCAATACCATTCTACGTGTATGACCTTGTATATTTGTTTTTTATGCTTTCATGTTGCACTGACACAATGGATCAGTCGATGTACTCATATTTTCTGGAAAAAAGATGTTATGAGTACTAGGAAATGCAAAGGATCAGTTACTTCGCATCAGGATAAAGTATCCTTGGAAATATCCTTACTACACAAAGCGATCTACTCTAACTGGACTGCAGAAGCAAAGTTGAACGGAAGCGAAATAGTTAAGGTCTTAATTAAAGGTTATAACGACGGAAGAACTTACATTTCTTTATCTTTCTTTTGCATCAAGAAACATACGAAGTCTTTTATAGTTTTTTTTCGCTAATTTTAATTTTCTTATTATACTTTTGGCCTCATACTCAGTTACTGTAACTAATCACGTGAAAACAAGTAACGACTATATATTTCTCAGTTAAAAAAGGGTTTAATGCTATCAACAATCGCTTTATTAAAAAAAAATTATGAACAAACTCGTCGTTTAGTTTCTAAGGAATTCTAATATTAACATTGCGTTTGCATAAAATACTAGTCGTTCGAAGCGCTCTCGAGATCGTCGAAGGCTTTCCTAGCTGTAATTACAACTCTCTTATTGAAAAAGGTCTTTACTTTCGTTCGACAGTAAACGGTCGAGGATTTTATCTAACTAGTCTGTGGCTAAATGTTCTATTTTCATCTCATGGACACTCAAGTGTATTAAGTTGTTCGTGATTGGGCTGTGAACTGTCGCTCTCTACTGGAATTATAATAATAAAAAATAATAATCGACCCATTATAATTCCACTGTTGGAATATGGGTCTCCTCTCATATTGAGAGGGTTAAG
>DWEC01000701.1:0-15658 GCA_018245735.1 Microceris miodesmiata
AAGCTTGGTGAAGTATTTAAGAAGATATCGACGATTTCATAACCGACCCTTTTTCTTTGCGGTGCAGTATATTATAAATATTCTTTGTAACATTATCATTTCACTTAATAAAAAAAATAACGTAATTGGATGGAATTTATGCATACTGTATGAAAAAAGTTACATACATCTGCCACGTAACGATCATATCTAATATTGTGCAGTCGTATGTTCACGACCACGCTTTGTCTGACATTAACCTTTTAACGAACTTCAGGCAGACACCTAGGCTAGCGGTGTGATTGTCTATTTTTCTATGCCTTTGTTGGAGACATAATTACATTATTGTAAAAAGGTTTCTCATACACAGGATTTTATCTTTCGAAGTATGTATTTCATATATACTTCGTTTTCACTGTGAAAATGGTTGAGAGATATAAATAAAGTTGTATTATTTTTGTTCATATACAATATACTAGCGAAGACTACAAAATATGGGCTACTTCTTTGGTTATATGATTGCAACCGCAATTGCCGACCAGCAGTTCCTGGGTTCGATCCTCGGATGGGAGAAATTATCATTGGGTCTTTTTATCTTGCAATTCGAAGTAGTAGCTCGGGGTCTAGATTCGTACTCGGTGTATGACAATAGCCTATGTCCCTATCCCATGGTGGGATGAATAAGATGACTGGTGAATGACGAGGCTTATTACATTTCTCTGCCTACCCCTTCGGGGTAATATAGGTGTGATGTTATGATATGCTAAAAACGATGAAGGTTGCCGAGAATGTCATGATTATAATGAAAAGTTACGTATATGTCGGCATTTGTTAGTCGCGTTTTATTTCCCGCCCCTGGCACATTATATCATTATATGTATTTTCTGTGAGTCATACACGTACGTGTATAGGAGTGTTTCGTGACATTTGATCGTGCACTGAACAATTGGCCAGAGATATTCTTATATAAATACTAATGCATTAGCATTTGTAATATTCAGCGAGTGAACAGTTATGAAACTGGTAATATTTTGTATTATGTTTAATTTATTGTTAACCCGGGTTACTTATGGGGTACGTAGAGAACGCAGGGTGGCGTTAATTGACGGAGGCTTTTATTCTGCAGTGGACCACCGAAGCTGGTGGAAGGACGAAAATTTATAAACTCGGCATTATAGCATACTACCACATTATTTTAAATATACGATTTATAACAATGAAATGTTAACTTTTAGCTATACAATGATAATTTGTTATACGTAGACAAAGTTACAGAGATGCAGACATCAATATTTATATATACGAGTAACTATTATGATAAACTCCTACCTAATTCGGAATTTGACGAACAGTGTATCGAAAATACATATTAATGTCTTATTGACATGTCCCCTATTTTCTCTTCGTCCTCGGGATTGAAATGTGCTCCGAAGACGCTACGCACCTCGGCACGATAAACAATGGAGGGATTGCGACACTACAGTTTAAACACGACGCATGCACGATCCGTTTACTTACGCCCGCAGGGACGAAGGATATAGCCTTATGTTGTAATATTTTACATCAACCGTGAACGATTAACTTTGTTAAGGTACTTTATGCAATCGCTCTTCACTAGTTTAATTTTTATCGAAGTATACCGAATGTAACCTTTAATGGTTTAACTTTTAATTGTAGAATTTAGATAAAATAATAGACCGCTGAATGAAATTATTAAGGTGCGTTTAACGGGGCGTTTACTGCTTGTTTCTTGCCTAAGGTTATGTCTAGGGCGATGATGTTGAGCATGCTCAATATTCCAGCGTTTTGTACTACAATTGTTTGAAGTGATCTTTATGTTTTCAATTCAACTGAGATATTGCGCCACGGGACGCCGGAGAATGCAATTTTGTTCCCGAGATGTAAATAAAGACAAAGGAAACAGTGAGTAGCAAGCAGCAGTAGGGGTGAATGGAGAGTTATTGTGTGATACAATTGTAACTTAAACGTTTCAAAAACATTTTTACGAGTTGCGTGTTGACGTTATTTGCAATAAAACTATTCATTTGTTTCCTTTCTATATATGTAGTGGTATTTTCTGTCATAATTAGTAGTTCGATTTCTTTATTTACCTCTTTATTCCAGGATGTACAACCAAACGTATATGGGTTTCAATTTATGCGATATTTCGCATATAATAATTTTAATGGCATTACAAATAACTGCGGCTATCGTAAAAAATATTATTATATTATTACAATTATTTTCTAAGAAGTGTTTGAGAACTTTTTTAAAATTTATATCTATTATCAAAGAATATCAATAACAAGAGACCTGGGTACGTACCCAGGTCTCTTGTTAATAAGTAAGCGTACAATCTAGTTATTCTAGATAGAGTACTGTTACGAACAAGGTTAGTGCGGTGTGCCGCTACATAGAGCAGTTTGTACGTTCCACAGCGAGGTAGTCTGCGTGCTACAGAAATAATAATTTTATTCAACACTGGACAGTCGACTTTGTTGCGGAGAACTTCTCTATTTCTATCATGAAATAGTTTGTATAACTATCGATATATATATTAATAGTGGTAGAGCTCATTGTCTAGATTTCGCCAGAAGAATCATGAGTATTACATTTATTTCTACTGTGAAGTGGTAGTACCTGCGTTGTTGTTCTTTGAAAGTCACTTGTATCGTCCTGCATACATATTTTTAAATAAAATATTGTAAATTTTTAAACATATAGACATGATTGTAAATGCTAGACAAAAATTGCACAGGACAGTCGTAAAGGAGCGTCTAATCAAAGGGAAACATCCTTACAAGCCAGAGAGACTTGTCGAGAGCACGAACGCCGGACTACTATAACGGTAGTTCTACTGACACCCTCGATGACATCTACATTAAAATACCTACATTGACCTTTGAACAGACATCACGAAACTTATATTGAAGGTAATTCTCTATTGCTTAGTTGAATCGTTTTGTTAAACGGTCGAAATTTACGAGTATATTTCGGTCAATGATACAATAAGAGATGGAACATTTGTGTTTGCGCGAAATATGACGAGTTTCAAATCAAAATTGCACGAAGCCTTTATAAGGAAAGGAACAAGTCTTTTAAGAGTTACCTTTGCTGGATTTCCTCACGTGATAAAAACACGCAGACGCCTAACGAGTTCGGTTTAGCCATCTTGTATTTGTCCAAGTATTCCAAGATAGGGCCTATTACAAACATAAAGGCAATCAACATACTGTGTAAGTATACCTGTGCGAAGTATTGATAGCGAAGTAAAATTAGTCTAGTTTGTTATCAAGTACAGTCAACCTTTCAAGAATAAATATTCAACACAGAATCCAATTAAACAAGGATTTTTAACTCAAGGGCGTTAGAGTGTTTCATTAATAAGCAATTAGACAGCAAGTTCCAATCACATTTAATGTATCCCAAATAGAAGTACCCCGCACAATGTCCCAATAATGTACATTTTACAAATTTACCAACGAGTATGTCCGTATGCATAATATTATGTTTTCCCGTAATATTATGACAGGGATATCTTCAAGAAATGCGCTAAGAGAGATCTCCTTCAAAGCCTTAGGAAAGGGAAAGGAATAGCTTTGGCCATTCCTTGGGTATCGAAAATGTGCCTAGGCGACGGTGACCACTTCTCAGCAAATGACCCGTCTACCTGTTTGCAAGGCTAAAAATATAAAAAAAAATTGTCAGCGGACTTAAGCATATTTAAATATATATTTAGACCAAAATAGAACACACATTTTATCGAATTACTATTATACATACATTGAAATGGCTTGGGAGTTTGTATCCAATCTTCGAGATAGTACGATTTTTCGTTGTATTGTCACCTAAATCACAGAAAACTGTACGAACTTAAGCCATTCTACATGACTTTACATTAATATATGTATGTTATGCACACACAAATGTGATAATAAAATATCGTACATGAAGAGTCACGACTCAGCTGTGAATCTAAAATAAAATTGCAATCAATTTCAGTATCACTATTATGATTAATAATCGTAAAAGTAACAATTACATTTGCTATGATGAATGGTTATTCAAAAATAAACGGCTGTGTCACGTTTGAGGTTTACGGTTCAAAAGTCCACAGCGCGATGCGAATTCAAAGCACAAAGCTTCTGGATTCCGCGTCACACAACGTCCCGAGTCTCGTCCCAAGCGTCTCCCTGATACCGCGGAACCATTCATTCGAACCAAGCGCGCTGGAGTTGCGTTTTTATTATTCTCTGGTTATTGAAATATTAAGCCATTATAAGGTAGGCCTTTAATTTTATCATCACTGCATTTATTCCAACCGTTAAGTCATTGTTATAAAGCCATTCAGGTCGAAGGATGTGGTTGCACTTCCACGTACATATTAGACTGATCATCAGTTCGCAATAATAAAAATTTATTTAGCGCAGTTTAAAAAAAGACAGACACTAGCCACAGTCTAAGTAACCTCTACTTATATTACAAATATTCTTATTCCTGTAGCCCCGTTTTGGGTTGGTTGCAATTGTCTATAAGCAAAATAATAACGGAAACAATTTTCTAATCACGCTTTTGTGACGATCAGCGTGATGGAAATATTTTTATTGAAAATGTGTCAATGTAAAATGTATCACTAGCTTCCGTTGCCCTCCGTAACAAGTCGATGTCGATTCAACATGGGATCCAAATTCACGTTCTTTATCGGCTTCAGTACGAATAACCTTGCATTTATATAAGTCAGACGTGTATGTTAAATCCCTTAGATACACCCGTACATGAGATATACGTCACTCATCAGAGCTGACGCCTTCTCAAATCTTCCTTCGCAAATATCGCTCACTTTCAATTGCCATTTGCTGAGTTCGAATATCGTGCCTATCCGCTTATTTATGACGTCACGACCGATGCAAATATTATAAGCTTGATTTATAGACATTTCAATCAATGATTGGAACGTGATGTAATTTTCGTATACGAATAGATGTATTCGAGTATTGATGATAATTTGATTAATGTATTAAGCATTTAATCGAAATGGATTACGGGTAAAATCTGGCTACCATTCGGGATTTAATAAATGATGTTTCGTTTGATGCTATGTAAAGTATAAAACATAAATCATCACATGGATCATTGGTCAGTCTTGCAGGATGTACGTAGCTAGTGATTAGTGTACAATCAACATGCGCATATAAAGATATAAAAAAAACTCGGTTAATTGCTGAACTAATGTCTTTAATAGATTCCTTTATTAACTCATAAATGAGTGTGCGTTATTGTAATATGCCATAATTTACACCTCATATTGCTATGCGTAGTTCAATCAATTTAAATTTAAAATGACGAATTATATCCATATTTATTGTCTAATAACTTTTTATAAGCGTGATGTGTTCATGCATACCTGTATTCTACGAGTATATGTTTGAGTCATCTTTTTAATTATTTTTTTATAGTACTTATTTTCGCTTATTAAGTTTTAAGTCCTGACTTAGGAAACTACTATTTCGCCTAATATTATTAATATTATTTTATTAGTTTAACGACTAAATTATGCGACATTATTTATTACTTTTATGCGATTATTAATTATGCGGTTTTATCATGGTATCCCCGCACGAGGTTGGGGATTAATTTTTTGTGCCCACCGATATGACTTCTATTAGGATAAACTTTATACTCTGTTGGTACTCAATTTATAGCCTAGAGCGGACGTGGATACTTGAAATAGTTTTTCACTGTGTTGTTTATTGCACGGAATGCAAGCAATATAATAAGTATACGTATATCGCGAAACCTGGATACTAAAGCGAATTTTCAAATTATTATGTCATCCAAGTCGTTGAAATGGAGAATAAACGGTATTTATGGATGATATTGCAGTGCGGATGCCTTCCACCGAGTCTAATATTAGACATTACTATGTGATTTTTGCTCCACAACATGTCGTGCAGTCATTATCCTAATGAACCAAGCAAAGATCATTCTAGTAACTGCGAGGATATATTGCATTAGTCCATGGAATATGGCGTCGAAAAATACTTTTTTTGTTTTGGTAGCAAAAATTTTAAGCTATGCCACAGTTTGTGTAGATATTGTTATTACGTATTCGTAGAAGTACGGAAATGTAGTAGCAAAAACTTAGGTGCGTGCTCTGCAGAGGCAGGAACTATCATTAGGCGAGGAAGGCAAGGAAGGCCGATACAGTAACCGCTCGAAGGAGGTAGCTGCGATCCTGTGCGTGTCACCCGGAGTCTGAATAACGACGTCGGGTGACGTTTAATTTCGAATACAAAAGGCTCTTTATGCTGTTTACCCTAATCCATTTATTCTCACCCTCCGCTCGCGGATGATATTGACAGTAAACCTTTCGACTTTGTCGCTTAATTACATTAACGAGATTCTCCGTTCTTCAAATAGCTTTCGTTGGAGCTTCGTTAAGGGATGGTTTTTGAAATGCGATTCTTTCAGACGTGTTTTAATGAGTATATGAGACTCGAAATATGTTGCGGTAAAACAAGCCCGAATAGGATTTAAAAGATTACATCTCGTTACATGTCATTACTTGATTAAATAGTAATCTCTATTGCGACGGGACAAAACGTGTGATATTTAAGATAAAAAATATAATGTGTTTACGGAACGTAATAGCGTAAGATTTTGTACCGTATTGTTTTATTATTTATTGTTTGATGTATTATGTATTATTTAATGTTTGATTTATCGTATTAGTGTAGACATATCGCTTTTAATAAAACCGTTATTAGACGAAACAAGGAAGTTAAAAACATTACACGATGTTTGTTACAGTGCATCGTGACTGGCTTAAAAAGTGGGAGGCTAGGCGCGCTATTTGTATCGCTGTGACAAGCAAAGCTTCTGAGAGCGTGTCCGCTCTCATTTACTTTATGCGATCACTTAACGTGAATAATGATCTCGCTTAGCTTGTACAGTACGTCCAAAATCTGCCCCACACTCTACAACACAAATTTTGTAGTCCTTTTAAATTTAAATGTTTTATATGTTTTATATGGGGATGTAGTCCAGTTAATGGTAATTTAATAAACCATAATATGCAAGTACATAAAAATTGGTATGATACTGTATAACAATTTACTAACAGTGTATTATGCAACACATTTAAAATGTATGCTTTGTAACTATGTTACAGCGTTCTCCTATCCTTAAAACATTCAACTCTTGTAGTTCACCCACGATCGTGAGCCCTCCGAGCGTTGCAAGCGTGAGAGTATATAAATTAAATAAAAAGCCTCGAGTGAAATGTTAGAATACTTCTTTTCTCAAGCTCACCACGAACCTACTTTAATATGTGTTTAACTCACTTCATTTTGACACATTTCAATAATATGTTTGTGAACAAAAACGTAGTTGAGTCTTATAATAGATTTGACGTCATCCTTGTTGATGTCGAAAAGAATCCTATTAATATTCGGATTCATAATTCATCTGCATGTTTATTTATTCGAACTATTGTTTGGTTGACATTGTTACTGCTCAGCTTTAGTATAACTGAAGATGAATTATTAGTCGTCGACATATGATCTTAGATTCAATTTGTGCTTAAAAGATTTTACTAAAATAAGAAGTGAAAAAAGGACTGTGGTAATGTTAAGTTTTTTCCAGGAAACAGGCTTAAGAAGCTCTGCATGGTATGGAATTAGATAGTCATGTATGATGGTGTCCGAACATTTTTATTTATAGATATTTATACGGTGCATAGTTAATATGTTTGCGTGTATCAATAGCACCCTTATCCTTAATGTAAAGGTATAGAAGGTCCGAATGTTGGCCAAATTTTGGAGCAACACAATAGCATCTGGAAGCGATCCCACGATTCTCCGAAAAGGGAATATAGGTGCCGTGGGGTTTCTGTGAGTGACCCCTGGTCATTCGTCGGCGTGAAAATAAGTTATACTGACATTAAGTTGACTTGCTTTCTACGTCTTCAAACTCCAGCAATCAGATTCGTTTAGCGTTGAAAATAGTAGGTTTTTTAGTGAGAGAACTATCTTGCAAAACATAAGAGATATTATGGAGTGGAATGTATTCTAAACGGAACTGACGTGGATGCGGCGTATAATAAATACATGAGCGGTATCTTAGCATAGGTAATGACGGAACTCGTGGACCTAGTAATCGGAGATGTTAATAATTGATGACGTAATGTCTCGTCCCCCGCAACTCACTTTAATGTTCATAAAATATTCCGCGATTTTCGAAGGAACGGTAGGCTTTCTCTAAATCTTAATTTACAATTCCAGTAATAAATTGTGTTACAAGCTTTGAAAATATATGTGTAAATAATTCGTTTAAAACTTTATATCCATTTAAAGAGGCATTTCTAGTTAGCAATTAGTATCGTGTATTGATACCGGTTGTTAACAAACTAATAGGCCCATATGCTCACTAATACATAACAAACATTTTAATATTCGTTACCAACACTTTCTTGAATTAAAATATGGTGATTTGTATGCCCTCAAGTAAAGTTCTTTTAAAATAAAGTTTTATTCGACTACACTGCTACATCTATATTTATGTACTGCATAATCTGAACAAGAATAAACAGTGGAGGTGTTGATTTATATCCGGTGTTGGTTACCTGTTCGGATCACTACGCATTGTCGACCATGTCTGCAGTAACATTTCTGGTAAATGCGAGATGAAGCAAATCAGTTATTTTTACAAATACAAATTAAAATCCTTTTACAAATGTATATAAATAAATAAAAAATTACAGTTTACAAATACATTAAAATTATTATTTTTTTGATCTTGCCTCATAAGTTTTTTATGTGTGTACCAGGGTGTTTTAAGAGAGGATTTTGAAAGATGTCTGGATTATAAAAGTAATTGTTTAATCTGCTGCGTTATTAAATTGCTTTGTCCACTTTCTTGATCTAGCAGAAAAAATCATAGATTTATGAGTCTGTTTTCAATTTCTTTATGTCCTTAATTGCTTGATGTCCTTTTTACCTCAGGGGCCTCGCTTCGAATTGCTAATTTTGCAGTATCAGTTACAGAAACATTATGTTCTACACGCTTGTGGAAAATTTCGAATTATTTGAACATCTGAAAGTGGGTGAAATATGGTGTGTGGTGAAACATTTTTGGTGAAACATCTTAAGTAACATTTTTTGACCTTATTAAGGACATTACATTTTAAATGTGTTCAATTAATGTGTTGTAACGTAATGTGTTGTACTTTTAAATTATCTTTGATCTATAATAATATTTATTGGTATTAACGTACAAAAAATAAAACAAGTAATATCACAGAAATGAGTTTCAGCTTTCATATTTTGTATATAGGTAAGGTGTGTGAAGTCTGCCAACCCGCATTTGGCCAGCGTGGCAGACTATTGCCTTAACCCTCTCAATATGAGAGGGAGATCCATATTCCGACAGTGGAATTATAATGGGTCGATTATTATTATTTATTTTATTATATTCATATTCTGAGGTCAGAAACTTAGACGTGGTTATATTCACACGGCCATTTATATTTAAGAAAAACAATTATTATATTATAAGAGTACTACATTTAGAAGCTACTTTTAGATGTGACAGGTGCATAAAGCGTCTATTCCTTAGCGTCTATTCCTCGTTGCGGTCCCAGAAGCTTATTTATGCTAAAACTTCAAATGTATGTGTGACACTTTAACTGCTAGCATGCTCTAACTACAACTTTACTGTAACACAAGCCGTCGTTTGTGTTTGTCTATTATTCCGATTATCCTAAAACAGTCGTCGAGTTTTTTTTCAAAACTTATAGCCATTACAAATAGACAAAAGGTTAACAATGCGTGAACGTCATTTGGGTCCGATATAAAATTGTCACGTCTAAAGAAACTACTTATATGTTGAAAAATATAAATTGTACTCTACTGTAAATGGAAAACGGGAAACTGTACAGAGGGACAAAATTTGAATTGGAATAAAGAAAAGTCTTGTCAGTACGAATCTAAATGACCTCTGTGAGTCATACGACGGTCGTACGACCATTGTGAGTGACGACATGTTCCCGACAACACTTACTGTTATGTACAACTGATTCCATGAATTAAACAGCCCCATAATAGTTATTATTTATGCAACATATCAATAAAATTGCACGACGTTCATAATAAATAATAATAATAATAATGATCGACCCATTATAATGCCACTGTTGGAATATGGGTCTTCGCTCATATTGAGAGGGTTAAGGCCATAGTCTGCCACGCTGGCCAAGTGCGCGTTGGCAGACTTCACACACCTTAGAAAATATATATTTTTTTTATAAATTCTAAGATGTGCAGGTTTCCTCACGATGTTTTCCTTCACCGTTAGCAAGTAATATTTAAATTTAAAACCCACTTTGGTAAAGAGGTGCGTGCCATGGATTTGAACCCGACACCCCCGGCGTGAGGGGCTGAATTCGGTATATTGATTAATTAATTACCTATTAGGTATATTGATTACCCATTCATTTCTTTCTAAGAAAAAACATACAAAAGCAAAATTTTTTTTAATATACAATATTTTTTTAAAACGTACAAATGCCATCACTCAGTCATCATTTAAAACGGGCAACGGGATACAAGACACAAAATTCTCTTGGGTTGAGAAAAGTATTGTTGAGATAGTTGTGTGTGTTAGCAAAAAAAAGTTGTGTTTACGTACAGTTATTTATATGGCATTATAAATAAAACGTACACACAAACTAAACATCATTTTACCCAATCGAACCTAACCTGTACTGGCAGGTACCGAAACACACACATACTGACATGCTGCGTAGTGCTCGTACTGCTACAATTCGCTACGTCATCTGATCAAGACGGCAAATCGAGTGGAAGACATGATGGATGGGCGGCCATTAATTACGTCACAGCGACCAGATACAGCATGTCTATCATTTTCGTTGAGAAATGTCGGATCTGTTTATGATTTTTTCGAACATTCTAGTGCTCTATCAATCCAGTGGCGTTTTTTGTATTAGTTTTTAAGTCGACGTTAAAAATGTTGCTTCAATTTCTCCCAATTTGAACTATTGCCAACATTCTATATACGTTATCGATTATATGAGCACAGTTTTTTCTCTGTATTTATTTTATAGTTAAAAAAATGGTGTACATATATATAAAATTAACACTCTAGCCTTGTATATTGCATTTAATTTTGCTGTGAAATATTTTTTATTATAGAGTCCTTGTGATAGCGTATATATATGAGAAACGGTTTCTTTATGAATGCTCGCACGAATAATTCTTGAAGAAATATCTGTTCCCCTTTTAAAGAATATTGTGCGCGCAGAGGCGTATGATATTTGGCACGGTTGAAGTTCATATAGCGCTGGAGTGTAGAAGGATGAAATTTATATATGCGTAATAGTGGATTAAAACATAATAATCAAAAAATATAAGACATTCATTGTTTACGTCCATACTGTTCAAGTCAGATACGTCACAGTCTATGCTCATATAGCAGAGTAGAGATTTTAAATAGGTGTATTCTTTGCTGATCGTTTGTACTTTTTGTCTGTTTCGTAACAGTGAGCTTTTTATGTGGAAGGGGCCTTAACCCTAAGGAGAGGACAGTAACCACTCACTCTACCATCAAGGTAGTTAAAAAGTGTATCACAAAATAAGATAAAACATTAGTTTTCCGTTCACTTGAAGTTAATAATGATTCTAATGCAATATAGTATGTAAGAAAGGTAAGAATAGACTTTATTTGGTGGAAAATTTCCAATAAGCGTGAAACAAGCGGTGTCCGTCGGTGCGTTACGAGGCCGACTCATGAACTAATAACCATATTACTCCGGAGCTCGCCGTAACGTATTAAACACTTACGGTCGCGCAACTAGCGTAGCGTAGCGTAAAGTTAGCTCGCTAACAAACCAAGAATACCGATGCAACATTTATGCTATAAGTTAATAATTGGAGGACAGTCATTCAAATTTCGCCGTGTCTCATCCAGGTCAATAGGAAAAACAATATGATCTTAATGTTATATCTTGGGATAGCCTACGCCACTTTTTTCCAACCACTTTGTATACGATTTGTCTTTATCATGCCATAAAAAGACCCAAATTTAAATATATCCACTTTTCGCTGTTTTAAAGGCCACAGCGCAACATAAAACTTTTACTAAACCATTTAACTTCGTTTAGGAAGTCTTTATTTCGCAGTCTGGGCTTTTTGCTTAACAGGAAATATTCATAACCTCATATTCTCGGCACTTCGCTTCGAGCAAGATACCTTATTGGTCGTTACATAAAGTTCTCATTAAAATTTCAAAGAACGCGCCAAATACTTTATTGTTGAAATGGCAGAGCTCAGTTTACACTTATTATTATTTAAGAGCGTATTATAGAGTTTTAAGAAGAAGAAGCAGAGTAGTTGTAGAAGAATGAATATACATATGTGGCATTCGGTGCTCTCTGCTACCCAGTAAGGGAACTGGCACGACAGTACGATATAATAATAATAAAAATATGTTATGTAAAAAGTAATGGATAGTTATATGGTAGGGTATAAAAACTTATTTTTTGACGTACTTCGTGTAACAGAACAAGTTAATATGCCTCTGTTTTCAGGGTTTCGAAGACCGGAGTAGCTCACGTTCAACTGCTATAGATAGGAGTCAGCGTCAAAAAATTATGTAGGAAAAGTAACATTTATTAAAATAAGGCGGTACTGCTGATATTATAGCCTATAAAGAATTTTGAAATAGCGCACGAAATTTTTGGTCAAGGTATGACAATTTTCACCTATTTACACCAGATAACACAGTTGCCATCGGATGTAATGAACGTATCACGCCATAAGGTTTTACCTACCTACGCATCGTGAACCCGGAAAAGTTTATCTTTTCCATACTCGAATTGGATTATTTAACCAAAACAAAGTGCGCAATAAGTTTACATAAGCGAGGTGACCGTAAAACTAAATGATATCGCCGTGTGTACTTAAAGTAACGCCGGGCAACCGTAAAACTGGGAGGTGGGTACGTCACTACATATATTTACAGTATTCGAGACAACAATTCTTGTTCACGGTTTTTATGATTGTTTTTATTGCGCATTCTCTCTTCATATTTCTGAAGTCCTGGTACTTTGACGTGGAACTTTGACGAAACACGCAAAGTTGGAGCAGAGGGCACCGTCAAGGTTCTGTAATAAATATTTTTGGAGAGAATTTCATAAAATTGTTCGCGAAATAGTATCTTAATATCTAATAATATCTTTGTTAAATATCATTTGTATAAAATTAGGTATTCTTGGGCGCGTGTATTTATATAAGAAAATGATTCCCTCGACAATTATCTTCTGAACGAGCATTTCGACTCAAGCGTTTAGAATTATTCTGTTATAAAGAAAAATGTTTTTATTTTTGCTCCGTGATATTTTTGTTAAGAATCAAATAACATTAGGAACTATTTCTTTTTGTTCATTTCATACATACTATTTTAAGGTATTATGCAAAATACCACATAATATTAATAAAACTTCTAATGTGTCAAAGTAGTGATAGTCTTTGTTAAGGTCAACATTTACCTACTAACAACTTTGTGATATTATTTAGAGACAGTCTCAACAATTGTGACTTTTGAATTCGGATAAGTATTGGGCTATTTCTTGTTAATTAACGTAGGGGGAATGGATATGAGTATCTTCTCTGAATAGTGAATTTACCCTGCGCTGAAGACTTTATTTATTATTCTTTCCCCAAAACATTAGGTAACATTATCGCTCAATGGAGAAATACCTGAATACATGAACATTTTAATTTGTTTCCCTGCCAAGGTCCACATCATAAAATATCATGACTTGTAGTATATTTTTTATGGTTATGCTCTGCGCTAAAAACATATTCTCATCTTCCAAAATACACGTTTCTAATATGCATAAGTAAACACATGTATATTGTTTCGAGCAGGGATAGGCAGAATCTAACAATGTATGTACGTACAAACAATAAACTATAGTATTGTTAGTAAAGTTATTATGTATCTACTACACATATGTACGTACATAAGGTACTAAGTGAACTGTCTAATAGATTATTAGTTATTGTTAGTTACTATGTATCTGTTCTATTCAAAGGCTACAGGTGAATTGCTACTCCGGAAGAATGAAATGAGATGATCAGCATCTGCACATTTTGATTATAGTTTCAGGGCAGAAAAAGGTGTAGTTGTGGTACTTTTGTTGCGGACCCTATCCAGGCTTTACTAGAAAATATCAGTTAACATTTTTGAAATATTTCACAACTAAATAATCGTGGGGAGCTACGTTTAAAGTTAGAAATAAGGGTTAGTCAAATAGCGTAATTAAAAATTAATGACACCGTTAACTGAGAGCGTTCTTTGAAAGGGCGGTTAAGAGGCTTTATAAATTGACGCGATATTTAACATTGTGTTTAGCTGTAGACATAGTTACAGATTTCTCTTTGAGATTATGCTACGTTGGAGACGTGTATAACACTAGTTGTTGCACGCGGTTTTGTATGTGTGGACAACTCATCTATGCTCATTATAACATTACGCCTTTTAATTCACTATTTTAATTCTAGTTTAGAGAATTAAGAAAATGATTCAAAGTAGACAGTATTATTTCTGAATTTCCTTTAACATGGATTCAGCTGTTTTTATTTGAACATGGAATAGACAGGAAAGATATAACTTTACATTTAAATTGCGCGAACACTAACAAACATTCTAAGGTTCTAAAATACGTAAATGGACGAATACATAATTTCATTTTCATTTCGTTACATGTTCTTTTATATTAACAAGTTTATGTACCTTAATTTGATATATATTTTCGTTAAATTTATAAACCACTTACGAGTACCTAACGGTGAATGAAAGAGTGCATGTTGGGAATGTTACAATTGTGAAATAACCCGGAGGATTGTCTCATATATCGATCGTATTATGCCACATTAAATTCACCAAGACATTGGCCCTTAAGCCACAATGAGCGCGCGGCCGGATGCGGGGACACGCGCGCCCTCTGCTGTAACTAGCTATTGACGGTACTAATTGATATAACACGCAGTGTGGCACGTACTAATTGTATAACTTGCAACGGGTCAATGAGTTGGAAGAGAAATGGAAGGTGGAAGAGAGTTGGAAGAGAGCTGGAAATTGAGTTAGTAGATTTTGTTGAACTATTGGTTGGATGTTTTTGCATGTAATAATTCGACTAGTATAGTTTTTGAAATAGCACCAAACCATTAGTAATGTTACTTTCATCAGTTACGCGTGAATTTTTAGTCAATGTTATTGTCAACATGTTGTAGAAAGCGTAAAGTGAGCTGCACTCGTTTGATACTTACAAAATCGTTTTAAAAATATGACAAGACCTCGGCGAGTATAAATCCGTTCGTGTTTCAGTCGAAAAACATATAAAACTAGAACTAGCACAGCATTCACGGCAGTGTTATAACTAATCATTTTACAGTTTTCATTGCATGATTTAAAAACACTGGCTGCCGGTCGTCCAATCAACGACCGGAGGCAAGCTTTTTATTAACGCCGTGGAAATAAATGCTGGCCGCGTACAGAGGGCACGAAAGGAGACTTGTAATTTGGAGGCTGCGAGGTATTTGAATGTGACGACGTGTCTAGCGAGCGGCTCAGCCCCGCGTCAGCTTGCACTCACTAC
>DWEC01000702.1:0-15657 GCA_018245735.1 Microceris miodesmiata
TGCAGAGTAGCAACTTCTGCCCCGTTCAACCGATTGTCATGAAAATCAGTATGACCATGTATTTTTACACAGGAGAACCGAAAATGATATTAATTTATTTTAGTTGTTGGCGTAGCAACGCGCGCCAGGTACAGCTAGTTACTTATATTTATGGAAAATTTTCTCTATTTAATGCTATAATTTTGTCAGGAATTAATTTCATTTACTAACTTTTTCTAGATCTTGTTTACTTCGAACGTAATCTCACGGTAGATAAGTAAGTTGTTGACTTGACCAATACAAGTTTCTGTTAATCTGCAGTGTCTTGAGTTTTTTTTGTTATGGAGATATTAGGAATAATACCGTATTGCGATAGATGTCGTTACAAGAAATGAAATTAAAAAGCATTCAGAATCTGGTAACCACTTTCCATTCCTTTAATATTACTGGTGCCAATAACAGCTCAAAACTAAATGCATTGACAGTAGCCAGTAGTAAATAAGATGGAGAGCGTCATTTTAGGCACGCAGCCCTAGTTTTGTAATATCAAATGTTCCCATGGCTAGGTACATATTGCCGCTAAAACGTTCAACCGATGCGACGTTGCGAAATGGCGGAAAGTCTATCTATAGTTCAACAGGTATTAATTACCCTTATCTCAAATGTACTCTTATCTGATATGAATTAGCTAGCTATGCATTCATTTTGTCTGCGATATGTATTTATTTGACCTATTGCATCCCTTTCCTTTGTTAATTCCATTTATTTAACAATTTTATACACAGAGAATTATATAAAATCGCGCTGCTTATCCCTTAGAAACATCATTTTCATGGTTACTGGTTCATTTACAATTAATATTCAAACAATAGTGAGAGTTTATATACACATGTCATTCAGCCACTGAACGTTATTATTTTATAGTTAATTAAAGCAGCTAATTAGAAGAAATCGCGTGCATGAGTTTCACCGAATGACGCAGATGCATTCCTTGCTGTTTTTCAGCAATTATTGGTCAACGCTGCAGTCTATGCATTTAGTGAAGGTCAATGTCTTATTGCTTGTTTTAATGTATGCTCGTGTTTTATTGTTATTATTATTTATGTTACATTCATTTTATAGAATATTACGATTGTTCCTTACCCTCACCACCTCACCAATCCCTCCTACTCCTCACCAATTCCTTTTATCGGTTTACTGTCGAACAACAGTCTCGGTCAAAAGCTAGCTACTTTTAGAAGAAATAGCCTGTAACCCTTGCAAGTCTGTACTAGAAGATAAAGCCTTTAATGACAAAAAAATAGTACACGTTGTGTTTTAGTTTACTCCGTATAATGGAAAACGTAGGAGCGGTCTATGAAACATTGCGCATGCCGGGAAAAACTTCACTTTTTCACTTCTCCAGTGGAATTTCCTCTCGCAATTGTATCTTTCCATTTATTAAATGAATTATTGTACGAAGGGAAGCAATACCTACGTAAATTGTCACATCTATTTTTTAATATTTTATTTTTCAATTTCCAAACAAACCATAGCTGAATTCAAGTAAAATGTCTTAGATTTTTAGATTTTAGAGTGAGTCTAATAAATTTGTACGCGAATACATGATAAATAGGAATAATTTAAATACCAATAAATCCTTCAATTAACATTTATAGTTTCTGAATAAATTTAATGAAATTCTAGCATGTTAAAATCATTAACATTTGATATTCTCAGGTGGATTTGTAAAACAAAAGACGTTGTTACTCGCAGTTGACTTTCGCTGTAGCATGTCATGGCCTCCCATAGCAGCAGCGGCGACTAATCTCTATTGTGTTGCTTTGAGGTGAAGGATGCGGCTCATTACGTCTCATTATTGCTATTGCTATCACGCGATGCGGCGCTTAACGATGGCTACTGTTCAAATTAAACTCATTGACACGATGTAACAGTTTGTTGGTAACACTTTTATTAATTTACATTGCGGTATGTTTCTCATATTATTTTAAATAATGGTTTTGTTTAGAGCTAAAAATTTTTTTTTGTTTAATGTAGTTTATTTAAAAAAAATCTATTTCAAGGTATCGGTATCGCTTTAAGTCAGTCAGACATCTTAATAATATGTGCACATAACTTTGTTGTATAATAATCGACGCATTATAATTCCACTGTTGGAATATAGGTCTCTTCTCATATTGAGAGGGTTAAGGCCATAGTCTGCCACGCTGACCAAGTGCGGGTTGTATAATACTTTGTTGTATAATATTTTGTAATTATTAAGTTAATAGTGTTTTAAAATCAGTGAGAAAAATGATTGGATTTACCTTTAACTGACAATTTACCTTACCCCTTCGATCCAGGTAATACACACACACACATGTGCATTTAAAAGAAACATGTTTACTTGTCTATTTTACTTGTTTCATTTGTAAACGGTATAATGTCGCAACGAAATATAGCCTTTAAATATTTAACGTACAAGTAAATAGTATTATGGTACAAGCTTAAGGTTATGTTATAATCTTTTTTTTTTTTTTTAATTTATTTATGTACACACATTAAAAGAAAATAAAGAAATATATACAAAGCGGTTGTACAATCTTCATAATATTAGAAACGAATACAGGGTCATAAAAATAGTAATGAGGAAATGAAGTTTATAATACATTTAAATGAATTGTATGTGTTTGAGAACCCGTTAAAGTCAAGGTTTTATAAATTGTATAATGTTAATGAATATTATATATACAATAATTCTGGTTTACTTCACCAATGACATCTATTTGAAATACTAATAGCGTCTGTTTACAAGTTGCTCGTGATAAAATGGAGACTTATTTCTAATGACATAAGTCTCCATTTAATCATTCCAAATTTAAAAACCAATTGTTGGAAATCTCGAGTAGCGGTGGATAGGCTTTTTCTAGACCTGCTGCAATAAAATTCACCTAATTATCATTTTAACATAATAAAATCTGATCTTTTGCAGGTGGAGGGCGCCGGACGACGACGCAGAGCTCCGCGAATGCGACGAGGGATTCGCAACTGATGTCGCTGCTCGCGGAACGGCGACGCCAGCTCCTCACAGGAAGACTGACATCACATGTTAATACTTTATCTGCTTTAGCTCATAAACCTCATAAGTAAGTAATTCTTTATAAGAAAACACTATTGTTTGTAGTTCTTGTTTTTTCTATGTTTTTTAATAACTACTCATGTTGTGTAATAAATTTTCTTACTGAATTAGTTAATAACAAATGATTGTTTTCCTTCAACAGTTTCACGTATAACATAATTTTTTTATACTCATTTCAGAGGCAACACCACATTTGCCCAGTTGGAAATAAGAGACTCAAACAACTCTATCGTCAAGAGGATCACGTTTGACAACTCAAGCAATGCAGCTGCACCAACGCTTAGGCTCGTCACCAATGATGGTACCAGAGAAATACGACAAGACCTGAAGCCACATGAAATTAGACACCTTTTTATACCTAGGATATATCAAGACAACAAAAATAGAGCAGGGTTTATTAACAATAGACGAAAAGATATAGGAAATATAAATAGGACTATAGTTACAACTGAACCAGCTACTGAAAGTGCTGTGGTGTATGTTCCACCAGAAAAATTAGAGGGTCTCGACAAGGAAGTCGAGTTAGATCCTGACGAAGAATTTCAAGTAGATGAATCAAATCATGGTCTTTATTTACTCAATTATTCCGATAGCGATAATGTAATGACTAACCATTCAAGCTTAAATCAAACAATAACTACAGAAGTCAAAGAAAATAGTACTACAATTTACAATGAAAATACAACGACCGTAATTAATGACGAATTAAACAAGACTTTTGCTAATAAATCTGAGCAGGATAAAGAAGATAAAGCTGAAACAAATACAATCGCAAATAGTACGGATATTCAAAGTAATAAACCAGCTAAGACTGAAAATGGAAAAGATAAGGGGAATCAAACGTTATTTATGTCGGAAGAATTATATAATCATTTTCGACCTCTCGAAACCGAATTACCCGACGAGGAAATTGCTCCATTTATATACTTTGGGCAAAAACTAGCAGGATCTGTTATAAATGATAATTTAACGAATTCTCCTTCATTATCGGCCTCGACAAAATCTGTTAATTTTGTAGCACCTCCACCAGAAAAAAGGAAGTTCAATTCTCGGTATTCAGCAACAGAAAAGTATAGAAATACTAGTGCTGGTGAAGACGAAGTTAATGAAGATATGGACGTATCCGTTGTCAAAAATATTATAGAGAAAAACAAAATACGTAACACAGTAAAAGGACCTGCACCTGCTAGACCAGTAGGTTTAGTCAACGCTTATAGGAAATATACTAGCACAACTCAATCAACTCAAAGACCCCAAATCACAACAATACAGTTAAATAATGATGAAATTATTACACAAAGCTTTACTGGCACTTCAATAGAATCAATCAAAGATACAAACACTACTGTAACCGATAAAGAATCTTTTACTAAGATAAATGGCACGAGCTCGAAAGAAACTACATCCAGCAAAACAAGCACCCTTGCACCCATAAGAAATTTCACACGTAATTATTTTAATTTACGTCGAAGACCGTCTAGGCCAACTGTGCTATCCAGCACTGAGAGTATATTTCCCGTAACAGTAAATACGACAACAGAAAAAGTTTCAACGTCTGTTTATACAGCTGTTGTCACATCCGTATCAATTACGTCATCCATGAAAGGTCAAAATAAAACTGATGTCTTAAAAAATTCAGATAACACCACTGTGACTGAAAATTTAGGTGAAAAAAGCAATATGACAGGACAAAATAACGAAACAGAAACTTCTACAGCTTTGTCGACGACTGTAAGACCTCACAAACATAGAATAAAAATTCGTACCACAACACCCGAAAATAGTTTAAACACTTCACTTACATCTACCCCTATAACATTTACATACAAACCAACGGACACACCATTGTTCAGTGAATTGTCTATAAAAAATATTGGTGAATTAAAACAAGAAGCGACCACATCAAAAATTAGCGAGAGATTAGCGAACTTGTTTCGAAACAACGATTCTGATGATCCGAGTAGAGGTATAACAAGAACGAAAAATATATTAAGAAGGCGACCAACAACCACAACTACTGTTGGTCCTATTACAACTGAATCAACTGAAAAGCCACCCTTAATATCTGTAACAACGTCACCGCCTGCTACACAAAAGTATGAATTGCCGACTACATTTAGATCGTTCATTGAAAATTCAAAATCTACTACAGAATCTAGTACTGAACCAAATTTAATACTCACGAATGGTTCTGATGCATTCGTTAATGCAACTAGCGAAGGTGACAGGGATGATACAGAGAACGAAGTAGTAATAGAAGCCGAGAAAACCTACACAGCTTCATACGTATTAGCCGGCCTCGGTTTTTTACCAGTGGCTGCCGTTGTTGCCTTTGTCATCAGAAATCTTCTTAGCAAAAAGACCAAAGAAATAGATACAGAATACGAGGGCTATTTCGATGACGGTGACATCAAAAAGGAGTCTCCTATAACACCAGTAGCGAGGCCGCCATTACCAACTCCTACAAAACCAGATCAAAAATGGGAGTTTCCAAGAAATAAATTACGACTGCAAACGTTACTTGGACAAGGAAATTTTGGTCAGGTAAGCACCCCAGTTTCTGCCCCCAAATATTACAATCACGATTACAATAATAACAAATTTCTATTGACCTATATTGAATTCGATTCAGGTTTGGAAGGCAGAAGCAGATGACCTCAACGGTCATGATGGACTCACACGACTTGTGGCAGTGAAAAGTATCAAGGAAACCGCCTCCCAGAAGGAAAAGCAAGAATTACTGCATGAGATCTACATAATGCAGAAAATTGGAACCCATCCGAACGTCGTCACACTCCTTGCTTGTTGTACTGAACAAGGTAAGGCTTATTTGAAAGTAAGGGAAACTTACTTACTTAAAGTGTACTTTGCTATTTTTTCAGGGCAAAATTAAAAAAAATGGTAGCTAACTGTCTTTACAGTAGTTTGTTTATAATTAAAAAAAATCGACTGAAGCCCTTATTTAAATTAATGTACAAGAATGACCGAATTCTACAGTTACAAAACGACTTGACTTTTACCCGTTACAAGGGACGGACTCACGAACAAAACCAGGATTTTTCTAACTTAAATTTTCTACATTATTATATACGTAACGGCTTAAATCACGTGCGTTTTTCGGGATGGCCCGACTATTTTCGGACCTGTAGAAAGTTCTACCTCGTGAGCACCCATCGTTTGCAGCGAGGTCGTGGCGGAGATAAGATTTTCTAGTTGTGGCTTGAAGGCTGTCTGTGCCCGGTGAATGGTAACAGGCTCATCACCTATTCTATTGTGGGACTCAAACCTATTTGGTGAAGCGTATTATCAAAGAATTTTCATTAATACATTCAGTAAACAAATTCTTGTTAGTGGGAGTGTACTATTATCCTGTGCCTGTCCCTTCGGTGATTGTAGGCGGGTTTTGCCTTTACATTTTATTTAACTTGCTGGTGTATGTGTTGTAGAACCGTACCTTTTGATTATGGAGTACGTGATGTGCGGCAAGCTGTTGACATACCTCCGGGAGAGACGTTCCAGGCCGGATCGTTTTAGCGGCAGCGGCGCTCTCACTTCGCGCGATCTCACTGTGTTCGCGTACTGCGTAGCGAGGGGCATGGATTACATAGCCTCTAAAGGGGTAAGTTGGACCGTTCCGGACTCTGGAAGAAGGATCTCCGTTCAATATGAGCGCGTTGATAGACTTACTACAATTTTAGTTATTTAAAAACTTTGATGAATCTTTTATATTGCTCTTATTAATTAAGTACATGTTATTATTCTATCAGTGACATTATTATAAGGTTTTATTTCTCAAGGTTTAGTTATATTGCAGAAAAGGATTTTCAATATTGTTGTCTAACATTGCAGATCGTCCACCGTGATCTAGCAGCTAGGAACGTTCTGGTAGATCACAACAAGCTGTGTAAGATAGCCGACTTTGGCATGTCCCGATGTGCGGGCGGAGGCTCCAGGACCGGGCGCGGAGCGCTGCCAGTTCGCTGGATGGCGCCAGAGGCTCTGTTGTACAACGTGTACAGTCATCATACTGATGTTTGGGCTTTCGGAATTCTACTCTGGGAAATCGTTACGTTAGGTACACACATACATAACTAAATTGTATCTGTTGATAATTTTAGACATAATGATGAGGCTGTATCATTAACCAAATTAATTTCGAATTTCTTTACTTGCCTGACGCCCACATTGTATAAAGTATTTCTGACATGTTTGGCTAATGATATAATGATGCTACAATAATTACATGGGTATTACATGGCATGGCAGGGTCGACCCCGTACGCAGCGATGTCGGGGCGCGAGGTGCTGGCGGCCGTGACAGAGGGCTACCGGCTGGAGCGACCGGCGCACTGCAAGCCGCAGCTGTACCGCGCCATGCACGCGTGCTGGCACGCCGACCCCGCGCAACGCCCCTCCTTCTCGCAGCTCAAGGCGCAGCTCGCCGACCTGCTGGACAACGAGCCCGCCGAGGGCAACTACGTGGATCTCGACTCCTTTTACCAGGAGTCCTCCGTCTACAGCGACCCCTCGGCGATCATACACGACGACGATGGACTCTCGGCTGAGTACGACAGGGAGAGGCGGTGTTTTAGAGAGTGAGTGCTGACATTCTTATTTTTCGTATTGAATTTTATTATGCGAAATGAAATGTGCAAGTATTTAAAAAATTTCAATTCAATTATATTTATGTAATTAACAATAACGTTTTAGATAAAGCTCTATTTAATGTTACTATGTAATTAGCAGTTACAAGATTAAGTAATCGTAAGTCGTAAGACATATTCGTCTTATTCAATAGATATCGACCATTGTAAACATATGCACAATATAATAAGTCATTATTGATACATAGTAAGTCATAACTGGAAGATAAGTGATGGAGGAAGTAGAGTTATTTAGTAGGTCTTTGCTAGAGGAAGTTCCATTGTCTATGCGATCCATCCATCTTCATCTACCATACTAGCATTATTTCTCTTTGCTTATGTTCTTGAAGGCTAAAACGCAGACATATTCATAATATTATATATCCTTTCGAATACACGTCACTGAATTTCAATATTAAAGGTCCTGAAAACATTTTCTTGATACGGAAATTTTCTTCGAATATAGTTTGCTAGTTTTTAACACAGCAAAATGCGCTTCACCCTTCACATGCTATACACATACGCTGCCAGAAGCAAACACAGAAGTTAGCACTTTACACTAGTTCTCCACGCTCCTGCAATATTTTCGCATTTAAATTCTTGAACTTTGCAAATTCAAGTTAAGAGCCAGCCGGGGATATTGAATTGACATTTATGTATGGACTGTGTAAGCATGTTCTTGGAACGAAACTATGGATAAAAGTGTATATTTTGATTACTTTCATTGATAGACGTCGACACGTCTACCCCGTAATAAAATGGGTACGACATTATAGTAATAATAAAATATAAAAATTATGTACAGTGTACATTTTCATTAATAATAATAATCTTATCATATTTAATTATCGATGTAACAGATGTGATTAAGATGTAACATGGAATATTAATGAGTGTATCTATTGCGTTAATTAATATAATTAATAATTAAATAGTATTGAGCAGATATATCTTAGTAGTTGTCTCGTTGGTCGGGTGCTAGTGCGACTATCGTTCGGGAGGTGCTGGGATCAAATCCCGGGTCGGATAATATTGTTTTTTTCTAATTTAGAATTTCTAGTAGCAACTCGGAGTCTAGATCTGTGCTCGGTGTATAGCAATAGGCTCATGGGACGTAAACGTAACTAGTGAAACGTGGGAGTACACTATACTTCTCTGTAGTCCAGTAACTCAGAATTCAGCTCTGTACTCTACAGGTTCGGCTTCAAATCTCTGCAGGTACATTTTCATGAAATTCTCTATGATTTATAGATTTTTGTAATTTATTATTTATAACAGTGGATTAATGTAGTCAAATGTCCTTAAATTATCCCTCAACTGCAGGATATAAGCCTTTCCTAATGAGTGCCCCTGTGTACTGTTTTTATCCCATTTTATTTATGAAAGAAAGATTTTCTCGATTTATTAGAATGTAAACAAGACAACATAAAGGTGATCCACAGTGGTTGAATTTTTAAACATGGATAGAAAATATATAAACCTTCCATTTTTTGTCATGCTTACCACTAAAATCGAAAATAGGCAAGGATCGTCCCCTATTAAAATCTTCCACTCTCCAAGTTATAATATTTTGAACACATTAAAACTGTCAAATCAATTTCGTAAAGTCTCAAGGCACTCCAAGTTAATGGAGAACTTCTTAACCAGCTAAGGTTGATCTTATTCCCGGATCACGGAATTATTTAGCGACTGAAAGAACGGACGTCCAGTATTCGACAGGGCTCGCCTTTAAAAGTGACTACCTAATAAATTAAGAAGAATCGCGGAAGTTAAATTACAGTCTTAGCTTTAACTTTTGGAAATTTATGCTCGTTGTGTTGCTTAAAACGCTAAAGCCCTTTGATATTTAGAGCCTGACTTCCTTATAGACATGTGTCGTATTGACAGCGAGTATCGTACGGCGATAACAGCGGTTTTCCTTCCCACCCGCGAGTTATAATTATCGGGACAATACGATATTAATATATTTTTATGCTTGGTAACGTTTTCAATTTCATATGTAGTCTTCTATGTTTGTGAATACTAATTCCTAAAACTAGTGAGATAGATAGAAGAAGATAGAGACTTAAAGTGGTGACTACGACGGAATGATGAAGCGACTATGAAAGGAATTACTTTTATGTATTATGTTACAAAATCACTCAGAGTTATACCAATATATGTTTATATTTACATATATTTATTTTTGACAAAAATGTTTCTTTCGTAGGTCAACTGAAACAAAGCCTTTTTTAAATTTTTCTCTACGTTCCTGTCTCTTTTCTATGTATGTGTTTTCAATGTGGAAGCTCAGTGTCACGCACCTCAATATAACTGCTATGTACAAATCAGGCGAGCATTTCTGTGAATCATCTGACGGTAACGAATTTCTCGTCTATAGACATTTGAAATAATAAATAAACTTACGTTACAAAAGAGAAATTGGCAAACTATATTCCTACTTCCCTGCACTTTTATATTTAATTTTTGTTTGTTTACATTAGGAAGCAGCACCTTCCAAAGAAGTGTAATGATAGCCTGGTGGTTAAGAATTCAGCCTCTCATTCCGGGGAAGCTGAGTTCAAATTCATGGCGCGCACCTCATTAGAAAAAATGCAGTTTAAGTTTAAATATCACTTGATAACGGTGAAAGAAACCATCGTGAGGAAACCTACACTCTTTAGTTTTTATAAAAAAATATTCTAAGGTGTGTGAAGTCTGCCAACCCGCACTTGGCCACCGTAGCGGACTTTGGCCCTAACCCTCTCAATATCAGAGGAGACCCATATTCCAACAGTAGAATGATATATAGGTCGACTATTATTATATTCCAATCTTTCACAGCTTCCACTCACATTATAAGGAGAAACCACAGCATCAGTAGGCACACCACGGGACGATTGACATACATCCGGGAAAGCGACAAATATTCGGATTTTATCGAAATGAAGTGTAACTAAAAAAAATGGTTAGGTACTAAATCAGTCTGAGTTGTTAACTGTTTCAAATTGCGAAGTTTTTTTTAATATATCGCACTTTTCTATATGCAATATTAACATTCCGATCCATGCGAAAATCGTTCATCTTTTACTCGCTGGCGATACAACAGTCAGCTTAACTTATTTTTTGATACCCGAAACTTGCCGAATGATAAAAGTTAAGAAGTTGGATTCAAGTTTCGCTGTTCCTCTTCATTGTAAGTGTCTTGCTGATTTCTCTTAATTACGCCCCTTGTTTTTATTTTACACCCCCACCCTGGAATTTGTCTTCATTTACAACGTTGTTCAAAAAAGTATATAACAATGTCACCTGTAAATAGAATTTTTTGTTAGCGTTTGTTAAAGCGGTTACAAGTTGTGTATAGAAATAATATGAAACCAATAATTATTACTTTCTATTGATAAATAAATTCTATTTCAACCCAGTAAAAGCCGTAGCTAAATAAATTTAGTTATAAGAAACATGTATAAAAAGGCTTTGTTTTTATTATTTACAAAAATTAAGACTTCAACTCTTCCTCTTTTCCAGTCTCATTCTTTTCACATCTATTATCATAGAAATAATTTCTTAGTTTGTCCAGTAATCCTAAACTCACAAAAAAGAAATGAGAGCAGAGGGCATCGATGCCAAATACATACATAATATGTGAAATTACATACTGTGTCGAGTCCTTGGTCGCCGCTGTCCGATCACGTCATCTATTAATTGGCTAATGCGATTCTTGAGTTGAGTGAAGCTGGATATATATAATCATGTTTAGGTAAGAAAACTAATTAGGTCAGGCGAGATAGTGCGGATCAGACGAAGATAGGGTATTTCTGGACATATGCATTGGTATTGGATGTGATGTGACTAAATGTAAGCGGGAGACGAGTATAGCATATACGAGTATTTTAGTTTCTACGTGGTCGAAATTTCTTTAGAGATGGATATGAAAATTTATGTTGGTTTCTTTTAATGAACCTTAAAATTCTACAGTTATAATTACGTTTTGAAGAACACAATTTATAAACCATTGTATAAATTAAAGGCAATTTGATAGAATCTAAAGATACCTGCAAATTTTATTTATAACGTATAAAGGTTATCATCACGCCTCTAATCATCTAGGAAGTAGACAAACGAGTATAGTCCAATATTTAGAATTCTCCATTATCTTTTCAAAAGGCATTTAATATCTGCCGCCCTGCACCAGGTCGGTGTACAGATTATATATAATATAATAATACTTATTCGGTAATGCTAGTCGTTTCTTCGGTTCTTGTTCAGCAGTGAAACAATAAAAGAATAATTATGATGATGATAAAAGTATGCAGAAAACATACTATATCCAGTACTTTATTCTTACAACATCAATAATTTGAGCCAGATCATGAACATCTATAAAATGCTATGACCAATAAACAAGACGTATTCACACTCAATTTTATGATCTTGACATGAAAAACATGATAATAGACGATCACCAAGTTATTAGACCACGTCGTAGCAGTCAGTGGACCTCCCAGTACTTTTCCATTCAAAGTTTTTTTAGTACTGCATTTCCAGTGTAAATAGCCGTCGTCTACCGAACTTTATTCCGACTGTGGCGGTTTGTTGTTATTCCAAACAGTATTAATGCAAATTTATCTATGCGCTAGCCTGACCGCCCGTTCCGCGGAGCTATGTCAGCCAAGTTTAAACATTGTCAACTATCTCTCAACTCCTTGGTATATATTGAATATGAAACAGTGTTTCCTTTTGTGAAAACTTTTTAATACTTCCTAGAATAATTCATTGCAAGACACTTTTGAAGTATGTGAGTTGTACAGTTTTATTGGACGAGATTTTTATTCAGTTATATCAACTGAGAGTTGTGAAGGGAAACAATGGATTGTATTCGTATTCGTTTGGAAGTAGGAAGGAAACTGGGGGAACTGTTTAGCATATTTCTATATTTCATTTTCTGTGATCATATTTTTACCTAGTATAGACTAGTTAAAAATGTAATCAATTATTTTCATCGTTAGCTATGAACAACAAAGCATGTCGAGAAGTATGCTAAATCATTCTGATGATATATTGATTATGGAATCTGCTAGGTGTCTTACTAAATTGATTCATATGTCAGACTTGTAATTAAGAGGACCCACGTTTCACCAGTTACATGTTCACCTTTCACTATAGATTAGGCGATGAGCATGTTGCCATGCACCAGGCACAAATCCAAACTCCGAGCCATTACTAGAAATTTCAAAAATTTTGCTACTTCCTAATACTTCCATTTGTAAGCCGATTCCACTTTTAAGCTGTATTATGAACGGAGTATGGTCGAGTATCTTTTGCTATATATAAAGTAACAGCCCTTAGGATAAGGGTGCATACACCTCGACTACGACTATGTATTAATTTAAAATGTAATATATGTACGTCTAAAGACTATATCACCTATCTTGTACAAATAGGTCGAATTCTGATTGATGGGGAAATTACTAGTCTCTGAAACCAGCGTGCATGTATGAAGAGAGTAATGAATCTGGAAGAAGCATTTTAAGTCTGCAACAATGGAGATATTTGGATATTCCGTGCTCTCTGTTTACACCGTAAAGTACCTGTCGTGAAGATATATATAAAGATAATAATATGAATTGACTTTTAATTTTCCCTGATATACAACATATAGGTACTTAATGTTTAGTGTAGGTGTTTTTGTGTAGTGTGTAAGGCAAACAAGCGCGCTGACCACGGCTTAAAAGAAATCTGATTTAAGCCCCCCCCCTCTCCCCCCTATATCTCCTACCTAGTCCAGAACCTGGGTACGCCCATAGCCATTTACATACATAGACAAACCGTCTCAGTGTTAAAAAACGGCGCTTAAAAGAATTACATCGTTACGAAAATTAAACAGAATTTAATAAACACCATGAATATTTCATGACCCACAGTGCAGTTTGCTGGTAAAATAACGTTTCAGTTCCTGGAAAATGTTGCCATATGTAAATGTTCCCCGGGATTTCAGTTTCATTGTGTTCAACAGAATCGCTTTGATGGGTTTGACAATCAGAAAAATAAATTACATTGTATTTTTATTTTATATCACCATCATCAAGCTTTTTATCGTTCCACTTTTGAATACTGGTCTTCTCTCAGAATAAGGAGAGTTAAGGAAGGATCTACCAAGTTGATGGAATGAGGGTTATCGAAATTTAATTCCATTAAGAGCAGCCATTCCATTCCATTCCATTTTCAGCAGAAGTTTTTGGTAGTTACATTGATTGGAAATCGTCTATCTGACACATAGCTTCCACCGAACAGCCTTACCTTAAGGTATAAGGAAGTAACTTAAAAAGTAAAAGGAACATTAAGACGCGAGATAAAACTGATTTATCATCATTAAAAAAAATTGACGTCATTAATAATGAGACTACGCCTGCGGATCGAGGGGTCTTAGGTTCAAATCCCGGGTCGGGTAGTATTGGTATGGTAATAGATTCACTAAAAACCATTGTGGGATGTAACCGCACCTGCTAAAGCGTTGGAGTGTACCTACCACACTCCTCTGTTTACTTCTTCGGAGATTACAAGCGTGATCTTACGTTTTAAAAATGAGATAAAATGATAAAACAGACATACTTCTGGAAAGTGCGTCAACTTCAACATTCCAACAACTCCGACTAAAAGAATAAAAGAATTACCTGAAAAAAGGAAGACTTATTTACTTCAAAACAAAGCGACTTATATTAAATCCTAAAGATCGCTGCTGTTTAATTAAATCACAAACACAAATAAACATTTTACGGAAATTTAATTTTGTTTGTAGTTAGTTTTTCATATGTATGTATATGTACAATGTTTTCAAGAGCGCTTTCTTGAGATGCTTTTAAGTTTTTGTCCTATATTTGATGTCCTTTACAACTTATGTCATTATTATTCATTCATAAATTAGTAGTATTAGGGGTATAAGGGGTTCGAACCACCACCTCAGGAGCCCAAGCCAACCTCAACTGCACGTAGTGCACCCTACTATTACAGG
Organism: Microceris miodesmiata; assembly: GCA_018245735.1. Lineage (NCBI taxonomy): Eukaryota > Metazoa > Arthropoda > Insecta > Lepidoptera > Hesperiidae > Microceris > Microceris miodesmiata. The sequence goes on from DWEC01000702.1 coordinate 14,731, forward strand.
CGAGGCTCTGGCGACCGGCTGATGGCGGTATAGCGGAACCTAAATAGGTACGGCTAAAAGCCCTGGCCGCTGACGGGCAGCAGCGTCGGCGGTGCGAAAAGCTGTGCCTTACGATCTCCAACCTGCATACCCAGCGTGGAGATTACGGGCATAAATCCCCCTTTTGGGGAGGCCTGTGTCCAGCAGTGGACTGAGATAGGCTGATGATGATGATGATGATGAAAAACACAATATTTGTTAATGTAAATTAACTGGACAAATATTGCAAAAAGAATATTTAGTTGCCTCATACACTTAACACGACGATGTGAAAAAAATAGTACTACGTAAACACAACCACCCATATAGAGAATATGCTGAACAAGGCACAGAAAAAGACGTGCGATCAAATATGAATCCAAAATTAAAATAACAATAACATCCACTTACGAAAATCAAACGGAATAATGTTAACAATTTACTGTTATGTGCATATTTCGAAAAGAGTTTGTAAAGGAAAGATAAATTGCTCGGGGCTGAAACATCAGCAGCAGAAATCTTTTATTTTCACTCCCCTGAATAACAGTTCAGGGGAGTAAAAATAAAAGATTTCATTTGTAAAGTATGCTCGCTGTTCGCGCCGCCGCGGCAGATAACTGCGTTCTAATTAGCGAACGTTCTGGAATATGGCGTTTTTTTATCGTCAGAATGTTTGTTGCGTTCCGTGAGGAAGTGAGGAAGAAAGTAGCTTTGTGTTTGGTATAATGTTTTATCTTCTTCTTTCCTCTTTGAGTGCTTTTCCGATTAACGAAGTTTTGTAGTCAGCTCAGTACATAGAACACTTTGTATTTTTAAATTATACAATTGAAGAATAATTGTATCAGATAAATGTGTGATGTATTCATATATTGCTTATTTTAAACAGTATCATTATTTTTATTTTCTATG
>DWEC01000703.1:0-15656 GCA_018245735.1 Microceris miodesmiata
AGAAAACATGAGATTATATAAGATGCGATAATAAAATAAATTCTGAATTATTGAAAATACGCTGACATAGAATATATGTAAGGGATTTCATCTAAAACATATTTTTTTAATTAGTGTAATATCGAACCGTATACAAAAAGATGACTTAATTCGATATATATAACATAACGATGCTTTATGGTGGCGTCCCACTTGTAATCTTTTGATAATTTAATTTAGCTGGAATATCAGTCAGAGTGTGCGCTGCGGCGATCACATACATATATAACATTTGATGACTTACATATCTTACATGATTTACACTTACCTCTCATACCTATATGTAATGAGCAATGTAAGTAACTTATATTTTATACTGCAATACCAATTTAGTACAAAAGCTGCATAAAACAATTTGAAATAACTTTAGCGCTAGTTCGAACGGTACAATGCAAAGGACAGCATATAACGTGTCCGAGCTATGTCTAATTTTCCGGTTTTGCTCGCGTAGATTGCGCCGCGCCGCCGGGAGCGCACCGCCATACTCTCGCACTCTCTGCGTTTACTTCAAACGGATATTTTTACGTGATCAAAACTAACGTAGACGATTTTACAGACTAACAAAATGGTAGCTATTGTGTATTGTATACTATTTTGATTTTTATATTATTTGATGATTTTTTTTTCTAGATTTGTATTTGATTATTATTACCTAAGTTAAGCTAAAACTCTCAATATTACTAGAAAATGTAGTTTTAATGTGACTGTAGTATACCGTTTATTTCCACTACAAAATTATCCGCTTACTGACTGACTATTTTAAACATTAAGATTATGTAAGTGCTATTCTTCGTGGCTATACAGAAAATTAGGAGATACATAAAAAGTAATGCTGCAAACTATCATGAGCAAAAATATTTATATTCGAAACCTTTAGAACTGTTTGCGGAGTTTCCAAAAAAGTGCCTCTGATTACAGAGCGGTGGGCACCGCGCGCCCCGCTGTAACTTTCGCGTCCGGATTTCATATTCAGTTCGTTGGGAAAAAAAGGTGTCCGGAGTTTTTCGAAGTTGAAATGAATTCACGCTGGGAAAGGAAAAACGGGTTTCAGCAAAAAATCGAGGTGGTCAGCTGTTCGTGTGAGCCGCGAGGTGCCCGACCGGGGCTCTTCTAGCGACAGGACTTACATCTGACACAGATTACTGGCTTGTGTGTACGTAGCGTTTACAAATGACATTGATCAGACAAAGTTGATTAGAATGCGTTCTTGTTAACGTATTTCGAAGTTATTATTATTATGTCATCATGCCAGGTCCGTGGCGGGGTAAGCAGAGAGCACCGAATGCAAAATATCCCTGACCTTTCGAACTTAACATAGGTACTTCTACACATATCACTGTCTTCAGTTACTTGCCCTCACTGGTTCGGAAACCTTCAAACTCTCTTATAAGCGTCTGATATATGTATATATATATTGTCAATAGGTGAATCTTTATCTCTTGACAACTCCTTGACTGTACCTACCTGCATCTGCTAACATTCGTCAAACTTCTGCTAACAATCCCAAATCCTTTTTACAAGCGAAATGGTGCTCATAGTTTATTAAGAATAGATTATCTAGCCCCTGGTGAGGTATGTGGTGACGTCACGGGCTGTTGGCGGAATGAGGCAGCTTTGACAACGTCACGCCACGTTACTCCAGCGTCAAAGCCTGGGCGCGCAGCTCAAGCAGAACTGGGTCGGCTGGGTCAACACGGTGTATGTGTACTTTATCATAAATTATCGCATTACATGTGATATCATGTATTAATTACTCATCATCTTGTATTAATTACTACATGAGGTGAGTATTGCATTTTCTGTAGATATTATTTTCATCTAACTATTAGTTTAAAGAACTTTTAAGTTCTAAGCAAAACGATACGGAAAATTTATGATAATGATTCCTTAACTTTCTCGGACACGGTTACGAGAGCTGCTTTATTGACATATTTTATTCTGTCATTATGGTCTTTTAGATTATTTAGGTATATAGTTAATTGTAATATTCGAATAACGATTTACACTTTACAACTGAAAATTAATACTGAAAACACGTCGTATTACGCCACTAATTTGCGTCCACTGTAGTAGAGTCATAAATAAGACAGTGTGAGACCACCACTTTATTAAATTCTGACTCTCAGTCACTTAGTGGACTAACGGTCTTCATAGCGTATTAATGGCAGGTTCTCCAGTTCATCCCGAAGGTCTGTGGGGACGTTCCGGGCTGTCGGCGGAGCGAGGCAGCTTTGATGACGTCACGGCACGTTAGCCCACCATCAAAGCCTCTGAGCGCAGCTCGGGCAGAATGAGGTCAACCGGGTCAAATACGGTGTAGCTCATGATGCATTATTTCGCTTGGCTCGTAGTAGGTACTAATTAGATTGTTCCATAATGATTTTTTATGCTTTATTAATATGTACTTGTAGCAACCTTACACACGTTTTTTTTCTAATTGTAATTAGTTTTCACTGATTGTTTAACTCCTATTTAAACATTTTTATTTTTTAATTCCTTCAAATGTTGTAAAATTGTCACTGTTATTATTATTACACCGACGCCCGGTCCCTCACGGGCCAGGCACAGAATACCAACTGCAAATATCTCTCTATACTTACAGATCTGAGCTGCTTCTCCTACATTCGTCACGCTAAAGACGCACGCCGGTTTCAGAGACATCTGCCTAAAGAAATTTATTTATCAGATAATAGATTACTAACCTTTTAAAGACAACCTTAATTAGGTAACAATTGAAATACTTAGGTAACATTTCAAAATACAATTGCACTATATATGCTTTCATAGATAAAACAAAATGGTAGGTGGTTAAATAATAGTTACCATTTTATCAATAGCATGTCCTCCGGTCCGTTTTTGAGGTCCTCAGGGACCCCGCAGACCGTTGACGGGGTGGGAGTGGGATAGCTTTTATGGCGTCATGCACATTAGCCCACCATCAGCACTTATAAGTGCCTCTGAGGCAGAATTAGGTCGACTAGTTCCACAGAGTTTACGATGCATTACTCCACTAGCTTAGTTGTGTAAGTAAACAGCTATGGTTTAGCATGATATGTTAATTTGGGATCAGGAGTTTTAAAAGGAATAATATACATTTTGAGACTATATATTTTTTCTAACTAAAGACAATAAAATATTATATCAGTTTTATTTCTACCGTCCTATTAGGGTTTGGTAATGATGTTACGTCCCATTATGGAATAGGTGTTGACACTATTGCCATACACCGCGTACACATTAAGATTCCGAGCTACTGCTAGAAATTTCTAGTAGAAAATTTAAGTTTGAAAAATCCAATGCTACGTGTCCAAAGATTTGAACCCAGCACCGAAAATCAACAGTCCCGCTCACTACCACTCGACCAAGTAAAATATACTAATAGGCAGTGAAATATACTAGAAATTTTACTAATAATCTTATAAACTATGTAGATGTATGCTTAGTCTACACAAATTTTTATTTAGGACGGTATAAACTTTAGCACTAAGTTTTGTAAAATAAATATACCTCATATCTCTCTAAGAATTTAGCCGCTCACTCCGGGGATCCTGGATTGAAATCCATGGCGCGCACCTCTGTACAAAAGTCCGTTTTAAGTTTAAATAACACTTGCTATCGATGAAGGAAAACATGGTGAAGTAACGAGCACACTTTAGAACACATAAAAAAATTCTAAGGTGTATGAGTCTGCCAACCCGCACTAGACTATGCAGAATATGGCCACTCTCATTATGAAAGGAGACCCATGTTCCAATACTGGAATGATAGAAGGGTGTATTATTATTGGTTGCACAGTGGTCTAAAGTCCAACGAGCTGCGTGTTACAGGAACAAATAATTTAGAATACCTACTTCTTAACGGAAATCGTTCGGTGCATTGCAGTTAATCTGTAAATTAAACTCGCAAAGCGATCCATAACTCACAATCCGAGAGACATTGCGCCAGATTACAGCATATAGGTAATTCCCCGCAAAACTTCCGAAGCCATAAACGAATCGGCAAGTTTTCCAATCTCGCCGCACCCTCGTATTATTTTCTAACTATTTTATTGAAGCCAGCAATCTTCGGCGGCCAGCGAATAAAACTCGTGACGTCGTTACTTGGAAAATTTTCAACTGTTCAACTGATGATAGCCTAAACATGGTAGGGGCAGGTGTGGATGGATATAATTATAATATGCGGACATCAGCTTACATTACAATGTTTATTCAATTATTATAAGTCAATGTAATTTAATGTTTATTTACCATTGTTCACAACATTATTAACTCTTCATTATTTTTATTACAGGCTAATATTAAGAAGCTGTCAGTTCCACACAACAGATGCCAGTAAAAATTACCCTTATAATCCCTGTTATATGATGACTGCATAGTCCAGATTGAGACGGCATTGTAAACATTGGGCTAACATTGATTTACATTCGGAGCTTCGCATTCAGAGAATAGTAGCAATAAGCGGTGGTGGGGAGGTGTGGGAGTACGGCGAGCACGTGTGGCCGACAAAAAACGCGCCTTAATAAAACGAGGTGCCGCGGGGGTCGGCGTTAAGGATGGGCCTCACGCTTGTCGATATCATTTATTTATTTGTGTATGGCTTAATCTTATATATGTAATTCTTAATTTAGATTCGTGCTCGGTATATGTCAATAGACTCACGATCTACTCCATTATGGAACGTACAACATAACTGGTGAGACGTGGAACCGTATTGCACACCTATGCGTACTGATTCGGGAAAATTCAGGCGTGATGTTATATTTTGCAAAATTAGACTTAATGAGTCATTTTCAGTAACAAATTGTGCGGATAATATTATGTATATATATTATGTATTGTTCACTTATTGCAATAGACTTTGTTAACGAAATCGACATAATCGGGTATGCGGGTCGGGTATATAATTATCAACTTTCACTAATAGCTTTACGAGAAATAATCGCTTTTATAATGCTTTTAGAATAACGGTTATGAATCGTGCATGGTTTCGAATTCAATCTCTACTTTCGGGGGTCCTGGTTTTAAATATAATAGAAAACTGGTTCTATACAGAAGGAAATGGATTTTTAATATTAGTTGCTGTAAAGGTAAAGAAAAACATCCTATAGACCCCTACATAAAGGTCCAAATAATGTTCTCTAAAGTGTGTAATGTCTATTGATCTGCTGATGTATGAGTAACGCATTTGACTATGACCTAAACACTTTTTATTTTAAGACAACCATGTACAATATTAGAAAAATTATCAAATGTTGACGACGGTGCTGATAATTGCAAAGTTTCCATTTACAAATTGTACTTCGAATCTTTCAAGTCAGAAACAAAAGAATTTTAAAAATTGACTGTTCCAGTAACAGTAATACAGTTATATGGATGACTCACCGCTTGGTATAGATACCAATGTTGTGTAGTAAATTGGAAATGTATTTCCAATGAAATAAAAGTTTAAAATTAAAGTTAAAAGAGTAACATTATGTAAACATTTTCCGAACCACATATATCCATTTTCGACATTTTCCATTTGGCAACTCATGTACATTCTCCTCATGCCTAAATGGAGACCGCAAGAGATGCTATGCGAGATCATCAAATTTCGTCTGTAGTTTATTTATTATCGATGATCCGAAATTTAAAATGATATCGATATACACGCACCGCACATCCCTAACGTCCTCGGACGGGTTTAATTACACGCGCGGGCGACAGGTTGTCGCGTGACGTCACCGCTGCATATGCGAGTGGGCGAGCGAGGTGTTAATACCCACCTCGCTATTGTTTTGTAGCGAGCGCGCTTGATTATTATGTTTAGCTTAACCCGTCCGCTACCCAAGTATCTACAGTGTCCAAAATGGTTAAAATACCCATATTATTTGTATTTGGAGAATTGCGTTTGGTTAAAACACATTAAATGATCTTAGTAGAAGTTAGTAGTCATTTTAAATTTGCTTTTTCAAAACGAGCGTTTGAATATATCGGCAAGGGTGGTACGAAAACTAGTAAAGGAGAAAGTGTGTATAAACCACACATCTCTGTCATAACCTTGAAGTGGGAATCTTATGATACATATTGATATAAGCTTCAAGCATAAATCTTAAATATTTAGCTGCGCTTTAAAAGACATTATCACCTTGGAATATTTCCATATTCAGCCTCATGTCTGATACACAATCTCTACCAATCAAAATTCTACATGTAGGTACCAATCGTTTGATATTTTGGAAACAATGTAATCAGACATAGCTAGCAACTTAGAGCAAAGCCGTTTTGGGTACTGTATTTCTTCAAAATTACCCTAATTATAGCTCTCGATAACGTTATTATTAAGATAAAAAAAAATTAATCTTGTGATATTTGAAGTTATTCAATTTTATAGGCAATTATAAATTTCAGTAGTAGGTACGTCTTATACAATAATTCAGTAGTGCTAGTTCAAGTTCAAAATTCAAACCTTTATTCAAAGTTGATCTGCAAATGTTATAAGTAAATATCTATGTGATGAATAGAAACCAGTTGTCAAAATACATTCATATTTACGTACGTGAGTCTTTTTACGCGTTGGTCCAGTGGTTATTGCTAAGGCGTAGGGTAGTCATTTCGATTCTTAACCAGAGAAATACTTGTGTTTTGATCGTGGGTATTCGTAGTTTTCGCTTGGGTGTAAAAACATATAGGTATATAAATATAATATATATTTAGAAACATGTAAATGTAATTCATCAGCTATCTGGTTACTGTAACAGAGATACTACCTAATTCAGGACCAAGGGCCGTTTGCGTAGTGGTTTTAATTTAAGATATTTTTATTACATATAACAAGTCACAATCAATTAAGCAATGCACCGAGACAGTAGTGCACGTAAAATGTAGTAGTAAATGCAACAATAGAACACTGCAATAATTTATAACTGTACTACAATGTAACAGACGTTTAAAAGGTCATTAAGTTAAACTCCTCTGCACAGTCGATCTCGCTTGGTTTTACAGTCTCGTACAATTAACTACATACCTTACGATGCAGCTTAAATTGAGAAATTATTATACCATAACGCTAGATCTCTTACGGGGTAATCAAAGTGCATTACATTGAAGTGACCTAAGATCAGCTGAACTTTATTTAAAATTGATGTACAGTCGAGTGATGGCTCCTTCGATAACATTTATATTTGTTGTTAATCTTCAACTTCTCAGGATTTTTAACTGGTAATATGAATATTCATATTCTTATAATCTTTCGTTCTAACTTATAATCTTTCCTTGTGATCTTTCTTTCTAAGTTTCACGTAATAAATAACGTTAAATAACAAAATAATAAATATTAAACAAAATCCCAAGTAAAGATAAAATATCCACCAAAGAAACGCATGGATACCTGTTTATAAAGTATATACCTACAGACGTTATAAAAAATTAAAGTCCGTATTGAAAGTCGAAGCCGCGGCCATTATTATGGTTGTAACAATATCCATTCAGAATGCACATGTTCGACACCTACGCAGGTAACATGCGGGCCATATAAAGACATTTTACATTTGCATCACACCACGTTTAATTTAAATCTTACGCACCTGCAATAAAGTCCAAAATTTCTAAAATTTAAGTTCAGGATAAAACGACATTCATTACATTCCACCGAAGACGGAGACGTGATTAAAATCTTATGCCCTCGTAATAAGGACGAAAATGGATTTGTGTAGGTATTTTTGTATACTGGCTACGTGTAGTAGTGTAAAAAAACCGAATAAAAAGCAAACCTCGCGTCGTCCATGTGTGGTTCCTAGAAGAATTCTGTATGTAGGTAGGTGTCTAATTAATGAGTGCTCTCGGCAGCCGACGAGGAAAAAAACTAAAAAATACACGTAGGCACGGAGCACCGCCGAGGAAGGGGTATTTAATTTTTTACGTTGATTAGTTAATACCCGTGGGTGCACTGGCTTCATTTGGTTTCAAAACGTTATCATCATTAGCTTACTTCCAATCCACTACTAAATACAATCATCTTCTAGGTTTTCGCTTTATTAGGCTGGACAAGACAATCAGCAGAGCAGAGCAGCATGGCTCTCAGCTATTATATACATATTTCTTAAATGCTTCGTTTACATTCTGCTTATCCTATAAGGGAACTGGCGTGATGATACAATAAGATTAATGCCACTTAAAGGATTCAAATGAAACTTAAGAACTGCTTTTCCATGACAAACCATAGAGACCATCTACTTCATTCAAAATGTATCCTCCAAAGTCATTAATACATACGGTAAGAAAGAAACGGCCGTGAAAATTTTCCAATGTCGTGATGAATTGAGACCGTATCAGTGACAAAAGAGCTTCTATTTTTGTTTTTAGTGCTTTTCTTTCTTCTTTAGAAGTACTTTCGTGAACCAGCATGTTGAGAAACACTAGCGATAATAGACAATGATGTTGAATTAATTGGGCATATAAAAGTATTATTGGGAAATGATTTTATAACATAATTATTGTATTCATTATTACATTAAAGATTTGGTAATTAACATGTAATCCAATGGGTTCATTATGCGCACCAATCATTTATGATTAAAACACTGATATTAAGTATTTATAAAAAGAAATGCTTTTGTTAACGGTACCTTACCTTTATTTATAGTGTTCTTTGTGCTATTTCCGATAAACGACCGATGAATGTTTGTCCGTGCATGACAAAATTCTAAGGTAGTTATCAGCGTGGAAGACTAGCTTAAAAATGTTTTTCTCATTCTAAGGATAGACCAGTGTGCAAAATTGAAACGATAGAACGTCTTGATAATAGTGATGAAAAGGGTGATGATATTTGTTATGAAAATTATGAGCAAAGGCTATAAATTTTATTTCATTTTGGGTTTTTTTACAAGTTTTATGAATATTGAAAATACTTCGATATAGTTTTTGAAACTTTTCACCGCCAATATTCCAAGTCTAGATCACTCATTTAAATTATTATTTTTTGAGTATATTTTGATTTATCATTATAAAGAAATATTAAAATAATTGTAGACATTTCGTTAGAAAAATTATACGTTCCAATACCAGTGTGTTATAAATACACGTAACTCCATCTAGTGTCAAGTAGATGTACTAAATTTGCGCTGGTATTGAAAATGTGAGAAATATTTACTGCTTTAAATGTCATATTAATTTCGGATTCATTTCAGACTTTTACGATTAATGTATAAAATTGTGTTCATAATTTATTGTGTTTGAAGTATATGTATGTGATGACGTACACTTTTAATTTTTATGTTCATACATTAATAACTTCATTAGGAATTACAAAGCAGTACCTACAAAACAATATGATGTCATGATCATCATTATCTCAGTATAAAATAAACATAATTTTGGTTCCTATCATTAAACAAGGATTTCGTCCTTCAACCATTGTTCACATTGATAAAAAATTATATGTAATAAAATACAAGATTAAGGTGTTGCATCAGTATAATGATATGATACTAAAGGCTATAAGTACTCAGAAATAGAGGAACATGCGAATATTAATTCAGTTTACAAAACGAATTGAATGGAAATATGGTGAATTTTTATTACTTTTTTAATGGATCGATCTTGGTACCTATTATACTCTTATGTATTAAGACATTTTCAGGTTAAATAAAACGCAGCATAAACATAACGTAATGTGTACATTAAGGGAAAAACGAACAAGCAGTCCCTCGAATGTAAAAATTTAAAAAAAAAGCATTGAAACTTAATGAGTCAAGAAAGTACTCATATTCAACTTGCATTTTACGACTGTTATAACAAAATAAATAGTCGTTATCATTAGTCCCTTACTAGGAGCACTATAGTCGTCAATATGTTACAGGTACAAACGACGTTTTTTCCATTTTTTTGTAAATACATACCTACCTAACAGCTCGTACAACACCAATATTTCCTTATAAATAATCAGCGAGATAGGTATATGTACTAAAAACACGTTAATTAGATACTTTGTTATTGCAGTGTGTTACAAATACTTGTATAGTTAATTAGTGATAACAGTTATACATTAAATTGGCTTAGAGATGTTATGTACGACGCTGGTAGGCACAAAGCCTTTGCAGTGTTGGTGCGACATAGTTGCGTCGATGTAGGTACTTAATAGTGAGGGAAATCGTAATCAGCTCACCAAAATACCGATAACCGTCGGAGGTATTGTCTGTAAACAATATTGCCGGATTTAGTTAGTGTAAGAGAGAAATGTAAAACAATGTAATGAACTGTTACTCTACATTATTGTAATAACCATAATTATTTAGGGTTATGGCTCAAAATTAATGTTAGTAAAAATTTATTTTAATAGAATATGAATAAACTAAAAATGAGCAATTAAATTGTAATTACGAAATCATGATTATTATTTGGTATTGGTTGAAATTAATTTGGTATTATTAAATTGGTTTTAGATAATAACAGAGCTAGATTTCAAATAACGGTGTTATTATTATTGATTAATTTCTACTATCGGGTTCCTTACCAATATATTTATGTACTTATGTTTCAACATGACATTGGAACAGTATCGTAGTGACATATGTAGTTCGCCAGACAGACAGGACATTGGTTACGCATGCGAGACATGAAAATTACAATTTAGTGACATGGACCGCAACTGATTAGGTACTTATGACATAGATAATAAGACTAACTATAATCTTCGGCACTATTACGAGAAATAGGGCGGGAGACACATGTGTTTAGAACACTGTACACTATTATAATTATTGTCCAAATGAAATTATTGTCTTCATTGACTTCTAATGTTTAATTCAAGGTAATGTAAGCGACTTTGCCGATGAATTTGATTATTTTCGGTAATACAGCTTTCTCCCTTATTTCCATATTTTGTCCTTCATTTAGGACAACAATAAAATAAAGAGTATTTTCTCATTAAATAAATAAAAAAAAACAAAATAATTGGAGTAATTTCGAGTGAAATTTAACAAATAGATAGACAAAGATACTTCTATTATAAAATTAATTTATATTGATCTTTTTACTACGTATTGTACTAATGAGATATATGTATGTACATGTATTCCGTATCTCGATCGCTGTAATGGCCGCCAACATGTAATCCCCAATGAAATAACACGTGTACTAGCGACTCACTGATACGACTCATTAATTTCACGCGTTCATTAATTAACATCACGCTATATATTACATTAAAGTTAGATAGATATATAAGATTTATATCATGTATATATATACATAGGTATTTATACATGAATATGTATATATACTATTCTGCGTATCCGTTCGGAGAAATATACGCGTGATGTCATGTTATATGATTATTTGCATGTTTATAGCTATTAATAATAAACTCTAATATCAAATGGTATATACGAGTGTACTACTGTTTTCTGCCCACTTGTTCGCGGATTACAGACTTGATGTTTTTATTTTTACTTAATAGTATCATCAAGACATTTACGTTGATAGTAAAAAAATTGGTTAAATCCTATTCATTGTTGGCCCCGGATTTTCATTACGATTCAATATGTAATGGTACATTTAAATATAACACTTATCAATTTAAGAATAATACAATTCATTGTATACACCTATTATAAAAGAAACATGCCTGTGAATTTTAATGCCATAAATTTTAAATACAGCTGTAGGTATGTACATTTATATGGGCTGTTGTACCTACACAGGAGATTAATGAACTAATAAAGTAGGTAGGAACCAACACGGTGGGTAGCTAGATGAATAACTGTTAGAGGTGAATCGGGCACGCGTCTGGACGCGGCACGTTCTCGGAAGCCCACCGTCCGCCGTCCGACGTATCGACGTGCCCTACTTACCCACCTATCGCTGGTTCATTACCCCGCTGCGATATTTATGTAAGTGTTCACGTACATAAATATATGAGTACCTACATAGGAATTACTTAATTAATAAACTTTCATCATAAATCTCCGAAAGCGAGTCTATGAAAAGAGCATCGAATTAAAAATCAGGTTTGTTAGGAAGAGATACGCTCGGTGCTCTCTGCGTACCCCACTGAGGAACTAGTATAATGATATAATAATTAATATTCGCAGTAATGATATAGGTGTACGTGTATCCGGGGCGGAAGGTCATTCAATATCTCCACAGTCGCGCTAATACCCGGTAACCGCAGCCGCGTCCGGGCCGCGCCGGACGCGCCTCAAAGCGTCTTTGTGCCGTCGTTATTGCTCCATTCGCCATTTTTTACCAGTTTAAAGGTCATTGCACTCGCTGATATGATATTAAAATTCCTTTATAATTAGTTTTAATGTACCTATGTATATACTGGCCGTAATTCTTCGCATTCTTAGAGGAAGCCTGCGGTTAACAGTGAAAATTAGATGCCTATAGCTGCGAATTACGTTTACCACGGTAAGGTTATCTCAAAGCGTGCACAGTGTGAACTAGGCCTTTCTTGTATATAAAGAGAGAAATGTATTTAAGAGCCCAAAATAGGCCATCGATCAGAAGTTCCAAAGAATCTACTAACGCTTTATAACTCGCAGATTCTAACTATGATAAATTTAGAGAGATACTTGTCGAAAATGAGAGCGGTAGAAATTGGTAGACAGAATCAGATGGCAGAAGCGCCATGTCGATTTCTGCGTGTTATCGTAATGTACGAATAAGCTGTAGGTACGTAGCGTGATGCAATATGTTGGGACTAATGTGCTTACGTCCGGTAACATTAGTCGTGCAACATCCGGCCGCGTCGCACGAGCCTCAAAGGGATCTTGTGGGATCCGCTCCAGCTTACCGCTCGCCATATTTTATCATGAAGTCGATGCACTTCCTGTCCTATTGAATGTATTTAATTAGAAAACTTATTTATTTCTCAATATAAAAGTTAATATTAAGATTATTACATGTATTATCAATACTCTTACAATTATTACCTTACCAACACTTATGAAGAAAAGAATGAACATAAAATTTGCATATCAGGTTATGAGCATAGAAATATTTGGCACTTGATGTTCTATGCCCGCCCTGTTAGAGACCAGGCGTGGCGATATAATAATAATGATAGTAAAGTAATCCGTTCCACAAAATTATATTTGTAATAGTTATAGTAGGTGTAGGAATCTTGCCTTGTCTCTTAGCAACAAAAACCGTTTAGATATTTAAAGTAGCAGATATTCTATTTATATTTTATCGATCGCATACTGAAATCACTATTTTAATTACCTTTTAACCGGTCGGAAAACATCAAAATTCATCATTATTTTTTTATACATTTAGTTTCTCATTTGATTACGTTAGTGCATTAAGAGTGAGGGGTACATTTCGCTGTTTCCCGGTGACGAACGGTACGTAATTTATGTCACAGCAATTGAAACGTGGACATAACGCTTTTTTAACAGGTAGCCACTTAATTTAATTGTCATCTGACGTGAGAATGCTAATTGTTCGCGCACAGTGTGCTCTTTTGGCCACGTGACAACTATGCAGGTTTGTACACTTGCAGGATTTATTGCGCGTCTTGTGCTGAGCTAGAAAATACAATCGGTTCACGGTATCATTGTGAGTATGAAATCAGTAAATCTCTCTTACGTATTACTGACCCGTTGATTCAGTGGTTAGTGAAACTAACTGCTGCGCCGAAGGGTTGGGTTCCCATCCAGGACAAATATTTGTGCGATGAGCTATACTATAAAATCTAAATATTATATTAGTATGTAGGTATTTATGTATTTTTTAATGATGACAGAATGATCAACTAATGATGATCATTTGGGCTTTAAACATATTTCGAATTTTCAAACCCTATTCTAAAATAAACTATTTACATTAATTGCATAGAGTGATACAAAACAACAATAGAGTCAACGGCCCAACGAAAGCTAATTGTGCTTATATAACTAATAATTTCCAATCTCCTAAATATCCTAATAAAATACCAACTTTATATAATCATCGTATTGTTAACAATAAAATGCTAACTTTATATATTTGTCACCCTATTATTAGTAACTCTTACAAAATTAGCCGGTCGACAGGTGTGGTGTGCGAATCTCACTTCGCTTAGACTTTCAAATTGCGAATTATTTTTTCTAACAGAGAAAATCCATTACATTTATCTCGAGGTACATTAAAAATCACAATAAATAACCGTCGTATTTAAAAAGTCATATTGAGTAATGTCGGAACATCGCGAGCGGCCCTGGCGCCGGATATCGTCATTATAATTTGTGCTCGCCAATAAAAATACTCGAGACACATTATTACTACTCGCGAACACGCTCTATGATCGTTCAATCCATTATACCTGCGGCTGTAAACCTGTTGTGCCTGTTTGTAAATTCATATAAATGTATTAAACTATACCATACCTCATAATATAAATATCTACAATGGCTACAACGCATTGGTAACTCCTTAAATGTTCATAGGTGAAGGTGACTACGGTGCCTGCAGATGGATCGCCTGACCGTTTCCCATGGTAAATACAAAATACGGACGGAAACCAAGACTATCCTATCCCGACCAAATAGGATTGGAACCAGCGCATGTGTATGAATAGAATGATAAATTTAGCACCACCGATCTCAAGGGAATTAAATATTTTGCATGCGTTTCTCTCTGACGACCACAAAACGGAATTGATGTGATATTATATTATTTTATTTTATATACCTACATTAAAAACATTCAAATATGCAACGTGAAAAGTACTAACAATACAATATAAAGAGATCATTATTGAAAGAAAAAAGCTTGTACGAGAATGACATTTAAAATGACATCTGTACTTTATGATAGTAAATTGAGGAAGCAATAAAATTGTTATTACGCCACAAATAAGACAGACTGACTGCTACATAATAAATTTGATCTGAAACACAAGAAATATCATCCATTACTATTTAAATGAATGTCAGGATGACCTCGACCAGTACACCTTGTCCTTCTCAAGAAGTTTTTGTAATTCTCAAAACCTGTAATAGTCCTACACGTGAACATCAACACAGTCTCCTAAATATGTTCCTTACATTCCCGAAGCAATGTATATTAATAATAAATAAACAAAAACAAAAGTTTGGGTAGCACTGACTTTTTTCCACGTTTTGGCAAGGTGGCAACGTTGAAATATATGAACGCTAGGTGTTCGCGTTCGATAAGAAGACAGAGAAAAATTTCGATTTGCATTGTGTTGTACCTACTGCTGAATAAATCGCTATATAATTTGAAACTCAATTAATGACAGAGAATAAGTATGAAATTTTTTCTATGTATTATTGTTGTCACTCGGTTATTATAATCCTTTCAATATTCTTCGCAAGTGAATTGAGATAACGAAATAATGTGACTTATAATTACATATTTAATATAACACTGTTTGAATTGTGACTTTCTCTTTAAGTAGATTGAATCTGGATAATAGTAAGACATGCCAAGGCTTGACGGTCTATAGGCATAGTAAATAGCGGTCTAAAACAGTTTTTAAAACTTTTCCTTTAACCCTTTGAGAATGTTTAAGTATTGGTGTAAGTAGGTAGGTAGTAAAAGATTTTATTTTATTCCTAGTATGAGTATATATAGTTTAAAAAGTAGTTTAAAGTAAAGTAAAGTAGTTTAAAAGCTATTAATTAGCATATC
>DWEC01000704.1:0-15648 GCA_018245735.1 Microceris miodesmiata
ATTCTCCACCCTTCCTTGACCCTCAGGTTAGAACTAGAGAAATATCGAAATTATTGTTTAATAATATCGATAATATTATTAGGTAATATCGATATTTATTACTAATACTTTTTGGACGATATATCCATAGTTTGATATTGAAATGTAAATTTCAATGGGCTATATTTTTTTATTATAAAATTTTATTCTCAATTTTTTTCGTGAGTTATTTAGACTAGAAAATCATCGTAAACTTATTCTACTGTAATTCCTTTAGACTGTATTATGTTTTATCTCTATTCCTAGTTTACTTCTTTACTTATTATTATAAAACGAAATGTAAGGTATAAAAATTACTGTATTATATCACATGAAGTACCTACTTTATTTACAGTTGTTTGTTATCAGCGCTAACAGTTTAGCATCCCTACTTCAATCTAATCTGTGTTTAACATTGAGCGCAGTTCAAGAAGAGGTTACGAAAATTACTGTTTTATTGTAATGTAGCGTTAAAAGCAAGTGTTTATTCATACTAATTTATTTATTATCTAGTTACATAGAAAGATTAGAAAGTTTAGTGCCAAAGTATATCTTCTTCGACCAATTCTTTCATTGTACGGACGTATTTTTAAAAAGTTGATACAAGGAGTGTTTCCTGCAACATATTAAGTGGGAAAAATTATAAAAGCGGCGAAAAAAAAAATCATTTAGCAGCCCACTTAAAAAATAAACACCATCAAACATAATATGAGCAACTAACCACTAACTAAGAACACTAACTAAGATATTGATATATTTAAATATCGAAAAAGCGAAAATCCGATATTTCAAAAAATATCAACAGTATTAATAGTGCATAGGCGCTAGTAATCGAAATGTGTATTAAAACGAAAGTATCGAATTTTGAATTCGATATCATATCACATTAATAATTATACGTCTTTCTTCTTTTTTTGATACCTTTGATACCTTATATTAATAGTCACTATATATAAGACAAAAGAATAGAATTTAAACCTGAAATGTTATTTATCTTTGTTTTTTTCTCTTGCAAAACACGTGAAATATTTTTCCGCTAATTTATGCAAGAATCAATTACGACTTGATAAAATATTGTTTATTTAAGTATATAGTGAACATTTTGTGTCAATATTGTCTATGGTGACATTTACGTGTACAGCACTAGTGCAACCCGGTAATTTCATTCGAATCAATGAATGATCTGGATCTGGCCGTGACAATAAGATGAAAATAATATAGCCTCCACTCGACTACAATGAATGCATGAAGGATATTTCCATAAATATTTTTTTTTCGTACAAATATACACATGTGAAAATGAATGTTTGTATATTGTGCTGCTAATCATAAACACCACTCAGTCGATCACTATGAAATTCAGCATATAAGTTAAACCATCCGATAGCACTGCTCTAAGATTCATCCCTTTCCAGTTTCCTGGTATATTACCCTATAATTAGTATTCAAAATATGGTACGCTTTAATTCTAATGTTTAGTGGAATCCTTATCCTCTGATTGGCAAAAACTACTTTAAAAACCAATAGCCTTGAGGGGATCGATTTCTGCAAATTGCTGTTTTATTATGTTAATGACCTTAAAATAGTTTTAAATATCAGTTATTACTTAAAAGTTTTTTTGATGAAAATGTTTGACTGGGGGACCGACTAATGGGTATTGAATTTTTAAGATAAATCGAGTAGTCAGTGCCGTCAGCAGCCGACTTCTGGTTTTATAATCATACGTCTATTTAATAAACATAATTAACACAGCATTTAGCAAATTATTTTCTTAATATTTTGAACGTAAAATATAGAACATCAAATTACATTTTACCATTAGTCAGGTGGATTTAAAAGTAGATGGTTGAGTAATAGATGTACCTACGTCTAGTAGGCAGCCTCTAGTTCTGTAGCCAGAAAATTAAACCCTAATACCTTTTTTAAGTTTGTGGGACTCATAAACTTAAAAAAGGTATTAAGGCTATAACGCATTAATTTACTTTGCTTCGTAAATATTTTATGTCCACACGACCAACCCATCACAAGAAAGGAGTATAATTGAGACTAGTAATGATGACGATTAGAAATAGAATGAAGGTTAGAGAAGTTAGCCTTTGAAGTTTTGGAATTTGGCGAGGGACTCCACAATCAATAGGTTCAATCACAAGATCAATAGGTTCTAATCCACCTTGTTAGGTCGATATCCCAAGTTAAGATAAAGAACACTATTTGGACATGACTGAACGCATTCAATGAGACCCAGCATGTAGAAAGGTTTTAATTAAAAATTTCTATTCATATGTGTACTATTTATATGCTAATAAGATACCATATTTTGTTTATTGTTGTTTTTTACTATGAAAAAATAGACTTGTTATTTATGTTTTTATTATAAATTTTATAAACAGTAATCCTCGATTTTATTTACCGTTACAAACGTTCGAACTACAGCTATCAGAAATTAAAAATCTCGCTAAAAGGCAGACTACTGGATTGTTTACCCTATATGTATTTTTTGCTAGAGAATGTTTTATTCTATTTCAATTGTTGAAGCTCACCAGTAGGTGCACTAGTGTATCAATTTCTATACAATTTAACCTAAGTTATTTAAAGGCTCTAAAGAATATACATGCTGTACTTAAAACCATGCTATCAATTGATTGTTTCAAAATATTTTCCAAAATAATATTTTGATATAGAAGAAAATACTTTACAGTTATCTAGAAAATCACTCAGATGAACTCACAGTGGGTATAGCACATAAATCTTCTCCATAAGGTATTAGACATAATTATATAATTCACACTGTAAACAATTGAAGGGTGTTTGAGACTGGCCCAAGAGTCTGCCAGAATCAGCCAGTGATATATATGTATTTTAAGTCATTTCTTCAATTAATAATCCCATTTATTACATAATAAACATTAAGATTTATCAGCATTTTGATATTTTTTACATATATTCACAACAGATTATTACACAGTCTATGAACATCCCTATATGGGTAGCTTGAAGAACTGTTATTTTAACCAATCACTTCAAGCTGTGACTATATAGCATAGCAAACTACAAGTTTACTCTCATCTAGTTACACAAAATCTCAGTAGTTCATAGGGAAATATAGTATTCACTGAATTTTTCCAAGGTCCCATATAAATATCCACACTTCACTGTTTCAACTAAATGTACATATCTGAGTATACAAGTTGCTAAGAGCTTTTACATGCAGTGTGTCTCCATATTGACAGGAACAATAAATAAAAGCAGTTATAGGTTCAGTATTTGTGATGCTTGGTTAGCATAAAGAACCTCACTACTGCTTGGTACAGTGTTACTGTATTTCAGTAGATGTCAAATTTTCTGTTTCTTGGGCAAAGAGCCGAAAGCAGAGATAACAGTGCTTTTTGTTCCAGTCACATTACTTGTCAATGGTTGTTGTAACAAGCCTGGTTGTTTAATGGTCGGTTTAGATGCTACATTGGGAGCTGCTTGGTCCCACTTTGACTTTCTTTTCTTCTCATCATCACTTTCAGGTTTCTTAGCCACACCAGTAATAAAGTCAATTTTTGATAACCTCTCTTTCTTCTCTTTCTCCCTTTTATTCATTTCCTGCATTTGGACTTTAGCCAGCTCATCATAATATGATTCCTTGCCCCACTTTAATGGGTCATATATCTCTGGTGGGTAATTTGTGTCTAACTCATTGATATCACAAAATTGTATTAACTTCTCATAAATACTGGGGTTTCTGAAGTTTTTTTTGTCTTGAATTATTTTGTTCATATCCAAACCCTCAGTCATCATTCTGGTGTAATATTTAGCTATGAGTTCTTGTAGCTCTTTAGGACATTTACCAGATGGTTCAGGAGGAATGGCTATACCATCTTGAGAGTCGTCAGGGTCCGACCGTGGCACTGCCTCATCTGTGTCAGTCTCCATAGATAGCCGCCGCATATCATCCCTGTTTTCCACACTGGGAGATAATTGCTCTTCATCAGAAACTATGGTATCGTCTACATATGACACCAATCTGCGTTTCGGAGAGACAGGTGCTGAAGATGGCTGAGCAACATCTATAGTTGGTTTAGGACTGGCTGGTTCTGATTGCGTAGCCTGGGGCTCTTCTTTGTCTGGCGTCTGTTGTCCATCTTCCATGTCTTCCTCGCCTTCAGAGTCCGTGTATGTGGCAGTAAGAGAAGCTAACGCTTGGGACGTCATGGCTAGTTTGTTGTATTTTGTGGTTATGCCTGACCGATCTAAACAAAACCACTTAGTTTATTTATAAAATTCGGTTCAATTACACACAACGGTACAAAATTTAGCAGCACGTAGTGGTTTTTTAATTATAATTTAAAAAAAAAGTAACAAAGACAGATTTCTTCAAATCTATTTGTTGATTAAAATCACAATTTGTATTTTTATTAGTGGTCAGTGTCAAATGTCAATACTGTTCAATGTCCATAATATTATCTAAGCCATTTTAAGCCAGCAGACAATTTAGATCTGTCAATTGTGTAAACACAATTTTTGTCAGTTATTGTTGGCAACGATATAATTATCAGAACCAAGCTTTTCGTTTCTTTTTGTCACTAAAAGATAAAAATTACGCTTTTTTTCTTAGTAAGTTTCCGATAACTTGATGTAATCAATGTCTACAATAATACTTATTTTGTAGAAGCAAAAAGTAAATTAGAGTACTATTCTTTAAAAATATTACATAAAATGCAAGAGACTACATTGGAGGTATTATAATAAAAAGGTTCCCTACGTCACATCAATTAACACAACATCGATACTAATACGATCGTACATTTTAGATTGATAATTTATTTCATCGATCGCTATATAAATACATTTCTAAACTTAATAAAACTTCATCGTATATTAATTATTAGGATATATTATATCTCACTATTATGACTACGAGTATATTTGAATATTGGCATACATTTTAAATAAATTTTCTGTCAGATTTTTGGCTAATAAAAATGTGGCATGAACATGTATCGAACAAGTTTTGAACGACAACAAAATAAAGTTATGAACGAACCGAAATTGTCAGACAGCAGAAAAAATGACATTTACGCGATAGATAATGGGGTGGTATAGAACACAACGAGCGTAAATTAAATTTTGATGTTGAGCATTGCGTGCTACGTATTGTCATGAAATAGCGCTGCAGAATTGTTTCACTGTCGAGTTAGGTAATGTAACTAGTATAATGGCGTCCCAGCCGAGTGACAATACAGAATTTCCACCCGAAATAATACTAAAGCCGTTGGCACTGGTCGGGTTGTCCGGGCTTGACACAGTGAATAATGCGGTGCATAAGGCGATATGGGACGCATTCTCCAACAATCGGCGGCCAGACCGTGCCGCGGTGCGTTTCAAACTGCTCAACAACACCTTCGAATTCCCAGTCGTTAAACCGAAGAGAAACTCTTACGAGTGGTACATTCCTAAGGGCATCATCAAAAAGAACTGGATCTCCAAACGAGTGTCTTTAATCCCGGCTGTCGTAGTTATATTTTATGACATGGAGTGGAACGATCCTCAATGGAATGAGAAGATTATTGAATGTGCATCTCGGGTGCAGTCGATTCGCGCCGCAGTTGAGGGCCACGCGACACGCGTCGCCGTCGTGGTGGTGCAGAGTGGGCTTTCGCCTCCGCCGTCCGAGTACATGCTTGGTGCTGAGAGAGCACAGGCCTTATGTTCTGCATGTGAAATACAATCCAAATCCCTCTTTGTCCTCCCTCATGGTGACCAAATTATGGGCTTCATCATCCGTTTGGAAAATGCATTTTATGACATTGCACAGAATTATTACCATCATGAAACGAAAAATATTAAGCAGCACAGAGACCACTTGAACAAAACCACTCATCAGTATCTTTTTGTGCGCCATCAGTTCAAACTAGGGTACCTAAATGAATTAAAGCAAGATTTGAGTACTGCACATAAACATTATATGCATGCATATAACAATCTTTTAGAGACAAGGAATGTTGATACCAATGTGCATGAGATTAGAACTGTGGCTGGTTACATTAACTATAAATTGTGCAAATTACTGTTCGCTTTGAACCTTCCTAGAGATTCTATTGCACAGTTAAAATCTCATATAGAAAGATATAAAAACAGGATTGGACCTACTGAATTACTATTTGAGCATTACTCATGGATTGCTCGACAATATAGTGCTTTTGGAGAATTATTTGATGAAGCAATACGGGCTGGGTTACCTGCCATCCAGTCTCAACACCCAGGTTTCTATTACCAGTATGCAGCACAGTTCACAGTTAAGAGACGGCAAGCAATGCGGTCTGTTTGTTGTGAAGCACTTCAGTATCCCCCTCCCCCAGACCCTATGGATGGTATTGTGGAGTTTTACGGCCAAAGACCATGGAGGCCAGGCCGTCTGAGTGCTGATCCTCATGATCCTCAAAAGGAACAAGCAGCTATTGTAGCTCTGCAATATAATGAAAGAGTGTTCAATCACTCTGCAATGATTATTAGTTTCTTAGGTTGTGCCATTTCACAATTCAAAACATTCCACTCACCAAGAATGAGGAAGCAGCTAGTTGTTGAAATGGCTAATGAGTACTATTACTGTGCTGATTATGGGAAAGCTTTGACATTACTAACTCACATGCTGTGGGACTATAGAAGAGAAAAGTGGTGGTTTTTAGCTTCCCATGTGCTAAACAGGGCTCTGCAATGTGCTTATTTGTCAGCCAAAATTCAAGACTACATACAATTGTCAATAGAAGCATTGTCAAAACATATCCAAGTGCCTAACAATGATAGAGATAGGATATTCAGAAATATTATGTCTGTTCTGAACTTGAACATTCCAGCACCAGAACCTGATTTGCCAGTTGCCTCCCAAAGTAAAGCGCTAGAATTGTGGCAAGCAGCAGTGGAAAAAGATCCATTTACTCTCAATATTGATATGGCTCATATAACTAGTTTTTTGGAAGTTAAATCAAAATTTAGGCAACCTAAATATAGAATGGATGAGATAATAGAAGTAGAAGTCTATGTTAGGCTAACATATAGCACCGTTTTAGATATAAAGAAAGCTTTCCTTACTGTGGTCAGTAGCACAGAAACCATTGAAATACCAATAACTGATAATGAAAGTTTTGCAGTGACATTGGAAGGAGGAAAAGTAAAAAAATTTTTGTGTCAATTCAAAGTGAATCCTCATGACAATGGATCAGAATTACATATCAAGACAGTTTCCTTTATATTGGACTCTGACCACAAGAGAAAGATAGTGATGGCTTTTAAAACTGAAGAGAATAAAGCAAGTGATAATACTCTTCATCCTGAACTGTTACATTTCATTCTTAGTCCCAAAGCAGATTATGAGTTTGACTGCATTGTGCCTTTAACAGTTACATCTATAACAGCTAGAGAATGCAGGCTCTCCATGAATATAGATCATGCTATTCCTGCATTACAAGGGGAATGGTTTCCCACTACTTTTACCATTATTAATAATGAAAATAGTTCTATCAATGATATGAAAATATCATTAGCACTGTTAAGTTCCCCAGACAATCCTAACCCAGAAACAGTAACAGATTTAAGCTTGAAACCTGCAGAGGCTCAGCCACATCCTTTAAAAATAGTTGTTGGCCATATTGATAAGTGTTCTGAATACTCTAACACTTTCTTTTTAAAAACTAATAGAACAGTAACAATAACAGTTCAAATAAAGGTGTCATATAAAATTGACTTTCAGGAATCACTGAGGTTGGAGTGTGTGAAAGATTTTACAACGAAAATAACTGTAATTAAACCATTTGAAGTGACTACAAATTTTGTAGCACTGAATTTTAAGCCAATTACAAGATGTTTTGTGGGTGATCCATTCATTGTTATGCCTCAAATCAAAATTTTAAGTCCATGGGAGTTGCATATTGTGGACACAGAATTGGAGCCAATGGACTGTTTCAAATATTCTGATGAAGATAAACCCCCTTCTTGCATAGCTAACTTAGAAGTGGCTGAGAAAAATGTAGCATCTGATGCTGTATGCCTTGAAGCCAAATTTAAACCTAAAGATACTCCAGCTAGGGTTGGCTTATATAATATTACTTGGAAAAGAAAGAGTGACACAGGTGGACATTGTGTGAAGAGCAGTACTGCATTGGCAGGGCTACAGATAGAGGACTGTCCAATATCAATGGAAGTGAGTTACCCTGAAGTTGCAGAGCTACAAACAACTATACCAATTAAATGTGTATTGACAGGTAACTCTTGTACTCCTGTTAGATTAAGTCTATCTGTGGAAGCTGAAAATGTTTATATATTTGCTGGATACAAGAAGTTGGTAGTGACAGTTCCACCAAATGATAAAGTGGAGTTGTGTTTCAACATTCATCCCTTGAGAGCGGGTAATACTACTCCACCAAGATTAAAAGCCACAATAATGGGTGACAGTTCCAAGCAAGAAGTGATAAAAGAAATGATTGAAAAGATCTTCCCGCAAAACATATTTGTTATGCCTAAAAACAATTAATATATTGTATTTATCTGTTAGTTCATTGTATTATTGAGATTTGTAAATAGTATTGAACAAATTGTATAGCTATATTAGTTACCTTATCATTATTTTAAATAATAAACATGGTTATTTGTTTATGTGACTCTTATTTGAAATGATGGCTGTAACAACATGGAGTTAATAATGTATTGTAAAATGAAATAAAACAAATAAGTTTAGAAGAAGATTTTTATTTTTATATAAGAAAATTAGTCTTTACGCAATTCAAATTTTTCTTCTTGGATGCCATTGGCGGTTATTACAAGGATATAAATGCTGTCACCAGTGTAGATGTCTCTCTCTGCCGCACTTATGAATACATCTTTCAGTAGAGCTAATGCCTTTTCTCTTGGTAATGGGGTCTCTTTCACATTTTGCATATTCTTCAACCCTATTTGATTATCAAGCAGTGGCTGCAGTTGGGCACCAGCAGATCCTCCGGCACGATAGTTCGACCGTTCGCAGTGTCCAATTGGGTCGTAGCTGTATACACATCCTTTGCCGTCTGAATCCAATCCCGCCAGTACATTAGACACGTAATACGGGAAGAATCGCTTGTAGTAAAGCATTGTAGATAACATCTGAGCAACGGCGGGTGTCGACATCGACTTATTATGTTCGTGTTCATACATTTGCATGCGCGCTTGAAGCAGACGGGTGAGGGTCAGCGTGTCGCACCAGCAGCCAGTCGCACCCAATACAGTGCGATCGGAGAGTTTAAACAGCTTCTTTTGCTCCCTCGTGTAAATCGAAAATCCTGTGCTGAGTCGAGTGTCGGCTCCGATCACGGCGTAGTCATTACCGGCAATAGCCACAATACTACCTCCGTTATCAGCGTATGGTTCAAAACGAACTTGCTTAGCTTCTGGAACAGCGTATTCAGGAAAATTTTCCACTAAATTCATCATGGTGTCGCAGTTTCTACCATAAACTTTTGTATTGAGAGAATAACAAGATTAAGTTACAATGAGTCTTTAGACTTTAATGACATGCACAATTCACATTCAATTTTGACAATTCATGAATTCACTTGACAGAGACAATCACAAACTAAAAAGATATATTAAAACTTAATAATGGCAATTATATGATAGTTTACTTTTATTAATAAACAGATCACGAGCAAAAGTCAGTGTAAATTTTTTTAGAATACGCAGCAATTTTTATTTACACTAAATTATATTTCGATAGTATTTATTTTATCTATAAGAGGTAACGGCCCATTGTATGTGCTGCCTGCTTGTTTGATGTGCTTAAATAGGAAAAAATAATTGCTCTATGGCTACGATTGTTTTCGCAATAGATTATTGGTAAAATATGGACAGCATCACCGCCAAATATTTCTAAATAAATTAAATTAATATCATTTGTTGTAAAAGATTCGAGCCCCTTCATTTAAATCTATTGACACATACGATTCATATATTTAAATTTAATAGCATCATCATCATCATCAGACTATCTCAGTCCATTGCTGGACGTAGGCTTCCGTCAATGAGCGCCATCGCGCCTGTCCTCGGCTTGTCGCATCCAGCATCTGCCTGCAACCTTTCACAGATTGTCATCCCATGGGATGACGATCTGCGAGATTTAATATAATATAGGAAATATGTATACAAGGTTAAACATTCCTTTTTTTAAATCAGCCTCATAATAGTGTCACTATGGGCCGAGATGAGGCAATATTTTGTTTATGGTTTACCACCACGTCTAATGTGTCAATAATAAAATGTAGGTACGGAGATTTGTCAATTTGTGAAGAATTGAGCCGGGTTCGAAATTCTTAAAAATGACTTCATTAATGTCTGTAATCCCTAAATTGTACCAAGAGTACACGACAAAAACCCCTAAGAAACTGAAGATTATTGATGCTTATTTATTATATATTTTCTTGACGGCCGTAATACAATTCGTGTACTGCTGTCTTGTCGGCACCTTTCCATTCAATTCTTTCTTGAGCGGCTTTATTTCGACAGTTAGTTCGTTTGTTCTTGCAGGTAAGTAATATATGTAATGAATTCGGTAACTTTATAAAACATTTGTTAATGCATTAAAGTTATGTTCGAAGGATTTCTCTTTACAAGGGTCATTAATGATTGTAATATTAGGGAGAGAATTTACTTCTACACGGCATCGTCACTGAATTATATCTAACTATAAAAGTCAATACACATTGTCATTTTGAAGCACGTCTTTCAAAACACAAAATGTGTATTAGTTGTGAATGTTTTGAAAAACAAGGTGTCTAACAAATATTCCGTTTAATCATCCAGTATAAAATTAATTAATGTTTATTTGCAGTGTGCCTCCGCTTACAAGTTAATCCAGAAAACAAAAACGAGTTCCAAGGTCTGAGCGCTGAGAGGGGCTTTGCAGATTTCATATTCACACATCTCGTCTTGCACATAGTAGTAGTCAATTTCATAGGTTAACAATATTACTGTAATGCTTTTCATATATTAATAAAGTCTCAATTACATCTTACTTATTTTTATTTAACAATTTTGTACACATAAACAATAAATGGAAAAACAATCATACAAAAGAAATGCTGTACTATGGCACTGCTAATCCCTAAGAGAGATCTCTTCCAGCAGCACTAGGAATGGTAAGTATTGTAAGTATATAATTATTAGAGATCAATTTTAGTGTGTACTTAGAAAAGAAAATAACAAAAGAAACATACAAGCATCCTTGGTTCATGCTTTCACTGTTCCTAATTTCTTCAGTCAAATTATTATTATAATTATTCAGTCAAAAGTATTTATTTGTTTAGTTTGCTTAAAACTTATTAGGTTTGATCAAAACTTATTAAGTTTGGTTACAACTTTTATATGTCTGTCCTTGTACTATATTTTCATTTGTACTATAGTTATCCCAAGCTCATATAACAATAACTAAAAAATATCTAATATGGGGTTGCACTATATCTGTTGACACTTTGTATTTGCCGTTTGCTCCTCTTATTTAATTTCAAGCCTTCTGTAGTCTGCTTCAAGGTAAACAACTTCATAGATTTCAATTAACTTCTAAGATTTAATTCTTAGACACTTGACCTTTATCTGATTAAAATATTATTGTAATATCTTCATTTAACATAAAGTTGCTATAATTTTAAGAAACAATTCTATGAGCACTTTATGTGCTCTGATGGTCAAGCATGTCATGTACTAAGCCAGTTAAATTATTGTGTATTTTGTATTTTACATTGCTATATATTTTTTAGCTAAAAATAATGGAAACAATACGATTATTTACAAAGAAATTTTGTAAATAAGGTATATTTTTGCTTTCCATCTTTTAAATTTTGATTTCTCTGAACATAATAATATATATTAGTAATAAAGGGTGTCTCAGAATGCTTTTCGTTCTTGATATTTAGAAAAAAGTACATTAAAATAAATTTCAGTCATTTTATTTGCTGTTAAATTAAAGAACAGTTTTTAAGCTTTTATTTATGAAAAACAACTGTTTGCAAACAGCCTCCATTCATTTCTTCACACTCATTTAACCTACAACTAAAATTCTCAATCACGTGCTGGAGCATAGCTCGTGGAATAGTGTTAATTTCGTCTATGATTCTCCTGCTTTAAAACAGTCATATTGGGTGTTAGTGGATTGTACACTTTGCTTTTGGAGATAGCCCCACAAAAAATAATCAGCAGGTGTTAAATCAGGGCTACGGACAACAAGCAATGAATTTTGGTCAGATTTGGTCAGAAGTAGCGACTGGTAACTATGTCCGATTGCCGCCACCGGACACAGCAACTACAGCTACGGTTTTTAATAGTGTGCCGTATCGGTGACAGGAAACCGGCAACTGTGTCCGGCAGCCGATACGGGACACAGTGAATACGGTTTCCTGTGATGGTGTACTGTATCGGTAACAGAAAGTCTACACGTTCGCGCAGCTCCTAAACTTAACAAGCCCGCCAAGTGGTTAGAACTACTCCTCTCCTGCCGCTACCTGTATTTCAGACGTAACTGTCAAAACAAAAACGAAAAACGTTCTGAAACACAGAAAATAAGCAACATATTTGAAGTAGTTAGAGATAAATGTTGAGTTTCATCATTTTTCATGTACGGACTACGCAGTGTATTTTTTTTTAATATAGGCTAGCTTTTGGCCAGTCTTGCCATCAGGCAAGACTGGTCTTGGTTTCTATCAAGAAAGCAAAGAGAAATTGTAAACATTTGTAAATTTCTCAAAGGTGTGGTCACTACTGGAGTGTGTATTTGATTAATAAGTGTTCTTTGGACTAAATTAAATGTGTTCGAGTTTAAGCAATAGTTACGTGGCTTTTAAGAAGTGTATGAAGCTGTCAGCATGACTGTTTGACAGTGTACATCTGCTGATATTATTTCTTGGTAGTTACTTAGTAACAAAATATGATATTATATTGATATGACATAAATACAGCTCTGGCTATCAAGACACTTAGTAAGACATATGAAATGGTCTATGCAGCCTAGTAGTATTGTATCCATATTGCCTCTTATATAGTAAGCATATTGCCTCTTACCAGCTACTGCCAATCTTCTACTTTAACTGTTGAACAAACCTTGGGACATTTCTTTTCAGAAATATAAATAACGTAGTCCTGATTTCTGACATACTATACTGATTTCAAATTTTCCATTTTCATATTGATATATTCAAAAGACTTTTCTATATTGGGTGGAAATCAATAGAATATATTGTGTACAAAGCACTTGAGTGGCGCTGCTGATTAAATTTGTAGTATTAATATCAAACAACACATCACATCTTATCAATTTTATTTTGACTAGTCTTGAATCAAATTTAAGAATAATTACAAATGTTCAATGGTAATCATAATTCTAATATATTACTTCAAATAATAGAAATGAGAAAAAGATCAATATAACTAATTAACTTTAAATTAAAGATTTAATTAAAGTAAGTACTTACAATTCATGAAATAATAGTATATCATAGTAATAATGTAATAGAAGAAAATAAAACAGATATTTAAAGAGACGGTGTAAACTTTTGCTTTTGCTATCATATTATAAGTAATGTTTATATGCAGAGAATTTTCACACAGTATATTATAACCATTAAATTTTGATTACATATTCATATTAAGTGCATACAATACTGACATGTAAAATTGATTATATTTTTGTAAACAGCAACATACCACAATAACTTATCAACAGGCTATTGTATGTGATAAACATGGTAAAGCTAAAATATCTAAAGTTAAATATCATTAAACTGACATTCTGTGGTAGCACAATCAAAGTTTTGTCGCCTGCGACACATTTATTAACCAAAAATTTGGAAATGTTGCATCTAAAAATGTAACCATTAGCCAATTTAAATCCTTATTTTATAATTAATATCAGATGTCGTCCACCCAATTTTAATTTTACTATAGTGATGGAGAATTTGTTATGTGAATAGATTTGATGAAGAGTTTTATTTTACTTATGGCCTAAATATTTTAAAACTGTGACATACATAATATATTCATATGCCACTAGATAATAATATTATAAGCCTACGTGTTACACATTCTACGAGGAGGGCGACACCGGTGCTCTACTAGCTATGGACAGTGTCATATACTATAGACACTTACACAAATTTATTATAGAAAAATACACTCTTTAAGTTTCTTAGAATAGAAAAATAAGTAGCTCGATGATATAAAATAATTACTACTAAGGCAATTTCCAAAGAATTGATATAAAAAATAATGCCAAAATATTAAACAAGTCAACACTGCACAAAGCGTCCATGTTAAATACGTCAAGACATTTACAAATAACACACATCCAAAATATCACTATAAATATGGCTACTAACGATTATTTTAAAATTACACGTAAAGATAATAAAATGTCCACGCACTCGAGCCTAATCTACACGCATCAAGGGTCGAGACTGGAGAATAAATTGTTGTAATATGATAAAATAGAATGTTTGGAATAGTAACAATTTACATATATTGATCATATTGACCACTAAGAATCACTGGAGCGATGTTGTCGGCGACGATCTGGCCGTGTAGATTTTAAGGATTTATGGATGTTTCCATCTGGAACTGTGTATACACAAGAAGGTGGTCACAAGTAAGGCCATATATAATTAGAATACTAACAGTTGCATCGACTAACGTCATCATCGATTAGTCAACATCCTAATAACCTAAGTTAGCCTACATAGCATTTTCTTTCTCTCGCTTCGACATATCATGTTTGCGTCATTGTTACATTTAGTTATAATAAACAAGTATTTATGTGTAACTCAGGTCAATTTACACGAAAATTTAAAGTGTGGCAACGCTGGTTCGAGTCGATGAGACTCAATTTAAGATTAATAAACATATTAATAGTAGTGATAATTGTGAAATTATTATAATTTGATATATGTACGTAAAACATTCCAATAATACATAAAATCAGTGATCAAAGCAAGCGTGCTCGTGAAAAATTGATAATTGGGTTAAAAAGCCTTCCAGTGTTGCCATTTAATTAAAAGTATCATCATGTTAAGGTCTAAAAGATAACAAAAACCGATATTTAAAAATTTCTTTGAAAGTCTTTAAAACTATTTCGTCACGGGAACGTTAATTATGGCAGGTTCATATTTTGTGCGAAACAGAATTTAAAGTCCTATGAATTGAACGCCCACTTACTACAGTTGTGGAATAGTTACAAAAGCAAAATAGTTACATCTGCAGTATGCCACCGATCCCGTAACTAATATTTTATGTATGCAGAAGAGCTATACTCAGTACAGCTAATGTTTGTTTCGAACCGTTATCCGTTTCAATGACTCGCCATTAATTCTCACTGTAGTGAAACACTAAGACATGACGCCTCCAAAAATGAACGGTGTAACGACGGTGAGTTCGATCAAATTTCAGCGAGAGTCGCGGGATGGTCCGGGCTGGGTGAGATCGGATGGGGGCGGCGGGAAGAGCTGCACGCGCACGTATCCGGGAGGGGCGGAGGGACGCGCACGGCGGCTCTCGGGCACGAGCGCGATGTCGGCGGCGGTGCACAGCACGCGGGCCAGGCGCGGCGCGGCGGGCGGCGCGGCGAGCGGCGCGGCGGGC
>DWEC01000705.1:0-15643 GCA_018245735.1 Microceris miodesmiata
CGGTGTGTTCCGAAAATCCCCAGTGTCCTTAAATCACGGAAGTGAATTAAAAACGTTTCAAAGCATCCCGTGAATTAACTTTAACCAGTGTAAAATAAAGTGACAACAATATCGTGGACATCGAAAGTGCCTGAGATTCGATCCACTCCATCCTGCAAGTGCTCATCCTAAAAATCGTTTCTCGTATCCTGAAGACGTCTGACTACGTCTTGCTAAAACTACTCACCTCCTTTCATACATCATCAACGCTGTTCCTCAAGACTGAGGAAGGAATTCTACAGTTCGTCGATACTCCGGCTTCACGACGCGGCGCGTCAAAACCCGGTTCCATCCCGCTACGGTTCCCCGAAGTCTTATCGCACCGGAATATGCAACGTAGCGTCGGTCGCCTTCGCGTTCCTGTTAGAATACCTGAAGACTTTGGTCATTGTTTATATTAAGTCTGAGAATTTAGGGCTCTGCATTGAGTCCGTGAGGTCCGCAGGATAATGTCAGCCAATTCGCTTAACGCTTACAAACATATTTATCACAATTCCTTACCGAGATTACTAAAGCTAAGGCGAAATTACTAAAGCGAAACCAAAGGAATTAATCGGTCGCTGCGCAGCAATGGAGGATTTGGTCTTCCATCATTTCCTTATGGGCTTACACTCGCGTATCTCAAATATAGTACGCTGTAAATCACCAATAACACTTATTGAAGCCATCAATATGGCTAGTTTCGGAAGAACCCATCCAGCAAAGTATATATAAACGCCCTTTAACAGACATCAAAATTAATCAAAAACCTAGATCCGGTCCTTGAAGACCTACTGTGCAACAGGGCTCAGTTAATCCGCAACCGAATAAACCTGGTGATCCTTTCTGCCGATACTGTAAGACGGTAGGCCATGATATAAAAGACTGTACAAGGAGAGAATACTCCAATCGATTCTTTAATAATAATAACGGACGAAACTTTCAACGCCCAAGATTCCAAATTACATTACATTCCATAATTCTCAGATCAAGGTAATGATTTACGATAATAATATTACTTATCCTACTCCAACGGAAACCAAGAAAATTTTATACGACAATCACGATATCCCCGTAGCTGGCCATCTAGGCTCAAGTCGTATGTATAGCCGATTAAAAGAAATGTACTACTGTAAGGGTATGCGGAGCGACATAGAATCCTATGTGAGGCTTTGTAAATCCTGCCAGGAGAACAATGCCCTGAGAAGAATCAATCGTGCACCTATGCAAATCACCAGCACTTCCACTCAACTGTGCCAGCGCATATCCATCGTCGTTGTAGATCCACTTCCTGAGTCAGGTCCTGCAAAACTATAATTCATACTAACATTCCAAGACGACCTGACCAAATTATCTTCTGCGTATCCCATTCGAAGCTTTGCTGCAGAAGAAACGAGTGAGTGCCTACTCCATAACATCTCCATATTCGGAATTCCTAAGACAATTCTCACCGACCAAGGTACCAACTTTACTTCGGATCTCTTCAGGAAAACATGCCAATTCCTTAAAATTAAAAACCTTTGGGCATCTCCCTATCATCCCCAGACACAAGCAGCATTAGAAAGAAGCCACTCAACCCTAAAAGAGTATTTAAAATCCTACATTAACGATTCCGAACGAAGCCCATGATTCCTAATTCCATCTACGACGAACCTCATGGAGCCACATACCCTGACTATACCCGTAAGTTACAAAATCGTTTGAAGTATTCCCGAGAGAAGGCCATTGAGTTCATCCGGAAAAGTAAAGAAGCCCCAAAAGCTTACTATGATAATCGAACTCGTCCTACTAAATATAAATTAATAGATTATGTATATCTTGAAACCCACTTGAGCTTACGTAAAGCGTAGTCCCCTGTCTGGAAGGGACCCTACTAAATAATCAAGGTCAACGGTAAAAACACTCTTACCCCACTTATCAATGGGCGGCATGTCACCCATCGCTGTGACCAGCTAAAACCAGCCGACATCGGAAATGTATCATTACAGTTATTGCTATTTCTTTTCCTTATTATTTATTCTCCTTTTGAATTTATTTATATTTTACTCATTGTTTAACCCTAGATATAAGATAGAGACATAAGCTAGCAGTAGTTAAAGTTCTGCTTATTTTACAGAACATCAGCATGGGCTCATACGAATCAGGATTATATCCAACCAATAACCACAAATGCGGGCCTCTATTTCGATTATTTAGGAACACTGCAAATTAATAGTGGTCATCTAAAGGTTATTACGCCCTTAGATATTTCACACTTTGCTCCGCATATACAAAAATAATAATAATCAACCCATTATAATTCCACTGTTGTAATATGGATCTCCTCTCATATTGATAGGGTTAAGGTCATAGTCTGACAAGCTGGCCAAGTGCGGGTTGGCAGACTTCACACATCTTAGAAAAAAATTTTTTTTTCTAAATTCCAGAGTATGTAGGTTTCCTCACGATGACTCCCTTCACCGTTAGCAAGTGATATTTAAATTTAAAATGCACATTTGTAAAGAGGTGCGCGCCATGGATTTGAATCCAAGCCCTCCGGAGTGCGAGGCTGAATTCTTAACCACTAGGCTATCATTGCTTAAATTTTATAAATAGAATGCTAATTCCTGGAAGGATTAAAAAAATACAAGCTAAATTAATCATTATTTTGATTAGGATAGACATCATTATCCCATACCAAGTAATCATATTCATAGTTACATATTAAATATAATGAACACAAGGAATTATAAGTCATATCGCCCTTGCAATAAGATCTAATTTCAGATTTTGCTATTACTATTAATATATGGTATACAGTTGCAAATTATTTCATTCATAAAATGTTATCCGATTCCGTAAGTGGGTGTTGCTAGTCTTGATTATGCGGCCGTTTTTTAAGGAGAATAAGGATTTGAGTTTTTAATTCTTAAATGGTCTTGATTTTCATATTTTACATTTTGTCATTTTTATAATCCTGTGTATAACGACGTTATAACAAAAACACAAATGTTGATAGCTGAAGTTTATCAAATGCATCAAGGGTATTACTAAAACTTATAATTAAAGTCATGTGAGTAGATGATCATACACTAATGCATGTTAGTAAACTCATCGAATTTACTCATCAGGTCTACAAATTAGATCACTGGGCGCACCAGTTCGTCACAAAACAAAGCAAATATTTCATCTTAGGTAAAACTTTCGTCTCGTACAATATTAACAGGATGCAATTACTACTGAACGAATAAATACAATTTATTAGGCTACAAAAGCGTATTGTTTCTAATAATGTTAAGACTCTTGCGTTTTTTATAAGGCAACATTTCGCATGTAAAAATAAAAGACCCTTACGTTGGCATATATAGTATACGTTCGACTTAAATTTTTAAACAGTACCTTAGACTAGATAGGCAAATGTTCGAAACGTGCACAAAATCGTTATAATGCTGACATCATTGCTTCGTTTCCCGCCGACCGGACAGCTAACCTTTTCACACTGCTAAGGAGCGAGGGAGACGGGCACACAAACATAGCTACGTGTTCTCAACTCGTAGTCATAACGTTCTTTTCATTGATAAGAACTTGGAATGTTCTTCTTACGTAATTTTATTATATTTTATGTAAAAAATACTACGTCAGTTCCAAAAAGGCATTTTAAGTTCTTTGAACGTATATCTACGTAACGTAACAGAGTATTTAACCATGTTTGACCTCTGGCGTCTATTATCCTTTCCGAAACGTGTATAAAAGAAAAGAAATAAAGTTATAAAAAAAACTGGCTGTTAAAAACGATTTAAGATTCGAACATCAACGGTCATTTTCACTTTCATTCAACGAATGTTCATGCACGCGGCAACTTCCTCCTTGCTCGTTAAAGACGATAGCCCACGTTGCCCAATTTCTTAAATTACTAGCGGAGTGAGATTGAGAAGGAGATAGGCTGAACGAGATTTGAGAATGATGGTAGGTAGATATGATTTGAAAGTACCGACGGATATCATTAAAGCATGAATCGCCATCACCTGAACTGTAAATAGACTTGGCCTCTAACACGTCACCCAAAAGGTTTTCCATTCTAACTTTATCTTGGTAATGTAACTTCACGCCTGCAATCCCCGAAGAGACAGGCTGAGGAATGCAGAACACTCCCACGTTTCACCGGTTACGTTTACGTCCCTCTATGAAATAGGTGGTGAGCCTATTGCCATGCATCGGGCACATATCAGGCACATATCCAGACATACTACACATTCTAAATAAGAAAATTTTTGTAGTGTTCGAACCGGGAATCGAACTCGGGACCTCCCGATTCGCAGTCGCACTTGCAACCAACACGACCAACGAGACAGTCAACTTTATCTTGGTATTGAGTGTCTATTGTATTTAGTCATCTTTTCACTAATATTTGGTGTCTGTTCCGGCGGTACGTAATCCGGGATCAGATGGCCGCGCTTCTGAAAGCGTACAATCTCTCTATAATGACTTTTGAATTCCACTTCGAAAACCGCCCGTTACAGAATGTTTTATCTTTATTGTTCTATAGTTATGTAATATTCCCGAAAATCAGTCGAAATTTATTCTTTCGTAAATTAAAAAGTGTAAAAAAAAAATTAAAAAAGCCAAAATCGTTCTCTACACTATTGTAGATTTAGTGGCATAAAGTATTTTTGTATATAATCTGTATAGCATAGATAATAAAACCAGACTCAGGTGAATACACTTATTATTCCACTTGGAACTATTCAAGGTTGCCAACTTTATGACGTAACGCGTAATAAAAAGGTTTTTTGCTAAAGTCATTATTATTACCAGGATTACACACTGCTCTATCCTCATCCTTAGGAATGTGTAACGAAACTGGAGATATGAAATATGTGGCTATTTAATGCGATTTTGCACGTTAAAATAGTTTTGTGTCTGAAACGCGACAACAATGTTCTCTGATTAAATCCAGTTAGGAATGGTTATTTACTGTGGTAAATGAAATTTGTAACGGACATTCCAAATACTGTCCTAATTTTCTCTTTAATTTTTGTACATACATAGGTTACAGAATAGTTCTTAATTTAAACACGTGTTAAGGGCTCACAACATCCAAGTTTAGTGCTGATTAATAGGGGTAGGAGAGTGGCGCGTGGTTGTACCGAAGACAGTTGGATAGCTTCCTCAAATTAGCAATTATTGGGACCGCTGCTGATAATTTTCTATGACTATGTGAGTTACATGTTAAAATATAAAATATATAGTTATTTCTCTTAATACAAAGTGTAAACCGCAGCTTACATATTCAAAATGACAAGTGTCTATGATTTGTGCCATAGAACAAAACGCCTTGTTTTCTATTTATAACAAGGCCATTAAAGTTGTTGACAAATTTCTGGGCAAAAATATTATTGGCAATATAGAATTTGTTTTATTTGCAAACGAAAAAAAATCCGAAGTGTGACGTCACGACTCAACGGTGTTTTTTTGAAATTTTTCGTAGAATAATAACATGTTCATATCATAATCATGAGGTATCGTTGTGAACAATGTCAGAAAACCTAATGAGATATTAATACAGAATTTGAAAAATTTTAGAGTATGAAAACAGAAACGTATATACATTATGTACATGTTCACATTTAGACAATAATTTTAATGTTCTTAAGTCATTACTTAACAATATTGATAATATTAAATCGGTTATCACATTTCTTGTATTTGGTTATTAAGAAAGCAAGCTTGAAATTAAAATACCGATTCGTGGTTATATTGTTGTTCGTGGTTATATTATTATTCGTGGTTATATTACTGGAGCTTGTAGGATCGTGTACATTATTAAGAAATACTTGGATAAATATTATATTATCTATTCTCAAAAATTAAAAAAAAAAAACTTACCCGGAGCACTGGCAGTTGGATTCACAATCATTGCCGCTCTCCGACCACATATTGGTTTAAAACACTGAATTTCCTAAATATAAAACACGGTAACTAAAACATGTCTATTTTATTTATCAGTGTCACACTAACTGCAATTTTTTTTTTGTTTAAATATTTCCTTTCCACTTTTACCCAACTTTCCTACTCGGAAGCAGGACAGCGACTGAATACGTGAATGATAGCTTCCCCGATATCCCGTGTCCCCCGTCAGTTGGAAGGCAGGGTGCATTTTAGAGTTGCAAGCATAGGAAATATTCTACTATTATGGTAAGTTTTCACTTATATATAATTTTGTAAATTTAGTCAAAATAATAATGTTTTATTTAATATATTTTTTATGGCTTAGTGAAGAGATCATAATTAATTAATAGATTTTTTGTTTTGAGTTAGATATAACAGTAGCAGTTTCTTTTTTATATTCAATGAACTCATGGTATTTTACTTATTATTTAACCCTATTACACTTATTATAATATTTACATTGACAAACCATTAGCAGAAATCATTTGGACACATAAGTAAATAAAAAAAACACCTACACAAAAGAAGTCTAAACGACACAATTTTTAACTTCCCACAAACTGTACTGAATTTAGAGTTATATTTATTTAGTTCTTTGAAATCTGCTTAGCTTAGAAAACCATAGTGGTCAGTTTGAATAGAGAATTTCATTAAAAATTACTTTTAATTAGGTATGAAGAAACATGCTATGGACAATGACAAACGTATGGATTTGAGTGGAATGTAGTAGAAAAATTAAGGCCTTGAATGAAACGTAAAGATTATTATTTTGCTCGTATATTATCAAAAATAATAATCTATTGCTCTGTTATAAGATAATGAAGTTATTTACCATATAATAGGTTGTTAGAAGGTATTATTAATTTTACAATTAGTAAATAGAATAGAATTAGTCAATTGGCTGCTTCATTGGTCGGGTGGTTGCAAGCGCGACTGCTGATCGGGAGGTCCTAGGTTCAAATCCCAAGTCGGATACTATTAGATTTTACTAATTAAGAATTTCTATTAGTGACTCGAAGTCTGGATTTGTACCCGGTGTATGACAATAGGCCCACCACCTATTCCATGGGACATAAACGTAACTGGTAAAACGTGGGAGTGTATTAAACTTATTTGCATATCTCTTCGGAAGTTATAGGCGTGATGTTACATTTATTGGTAAATATAATTAAATTATCAACAAATCCTTATTTAAGTTCATTCTAAAAATTCTAAATTTTTATTTAATTCTTTTATAAAGTTTTTATAGTGACATTATTTGCATAATTTGCATACGTAAAGTTTGTCACACGTATGGACAGACCGCTGAATGGATCAAAATATGTACTTAATGCGAGGATACAGGGAGACAGATCTGTGAGAACAATCTATACCCAGTACTCGACTGATGCAGGCTGATGGTGCTAATGATGAACATTCAATGTATGATGTTGACAACATTTGTTTAATAATAATAGCTAATATATACGAACAATAGTAATAACGTAATGGTTTGTAAGAATATGTTTATCACCACTGCTATTTGATTTTAGATAAATAGTAGTCTACTTCAAATTAACTGTATCTTTGTTGTGCTAATGTTAGCGTGGGGCCTTAATTTGTGTGTCCAAAATCACTTCACGTCTATACATATGCCATAAATAGTTGTTTTACGCCTAATCCTTTCACAAAGAACTTAATATTATTATACTGAAGCATTTTTTCGACAGCTTTGTTTTGATGCAGATGGCATCTACGTTGCATTTGGACAATGATCATGTTTAAGCAATAACAGTTCTTAATTCTTTAGCAGTAAAGCACACAAGACACGACATTATGACAAAACAGCTATAAACATTATTCAGTAAGATTATGGTATATTTAATTATGGTTTTCTGTTTATTTCTCAGTATACTGACCGTTTAAGGCAGCCCGAAATTGTCTTACTTAGGTAGTATTAGTAACTTGACGAAGGAAGATTTTTTGGAATATTATTGTTATCTTTTATAATAAAACTGAGTATTGATTAAATAAAAGAAGCAACTCATTACTTTAAACTAATAACTCGTTACTTTAAGAAATAAAATGACTTGCTTCAAAACCATAGGGAAATCTGGAATAAGCCTGATCGTTGTGAACTATGCTTCATGGTAAAGAGTTATAGAAAATATTAAGGTGGTCCCAAACAGTGCTATAATATATATGAATATACTGCACTATAATATACATACATAAATCAATGATCAGACGGTAGTTAAACTATAATGTATGTCTTAGCCAATGTCATCTGCACAATAATATATCTTACTATACCGAAGTATGTCTTATATATCTGTTTACATATTTACACGACATTAGAAAGAGAATTATATTATAGTTATGTATTGTAATACATCGTAATTTGAATTGCTGTAAAATATATTACAGCCTCTCTTTAAAATTCTAATAAAAATATATTCATGTTATACTTGCACATTTCTGTACTTATTGTAAATTTTCTTGCCTATTCTATAGATATTTTTAAGTTAAGAGAATAAATGGTACAGTAATAATTAGCAGTTGCTATGCTGCTATCGGCGTGGGAACCTCAAACTCGTCCAAAATAGCATATTAGGTAAGGAGTTATTAATATAACTTCTGTTAAAATTAGATGTTAAAATCAGTATCATCTAGTAATAGGACGATACGATTTATACTGTTAGTTATATGAGTCTAGTTGTAATATACTCCTGTTTCGTTTCTTAATTACTGAAGGTCGTATACCTGAAAGTGTTCTGTAGCGATGTGTGTCAGTTCTTTCCACTTCGCGCGGTTTTTCACTTCTCTCAGGGCAGTCGTTTTAGGGAGACCTATAAGGGCACTTATTTGATCACACTAAGGGCTAAGTTTTCTACCACGGATTCTACTTCCATCAAATTTACCAACTAAAATTGATTTTGTCGAGGTTGTCAGATTGCCGATAGGGAATGAAACCAAAATAACTTAAGTTGTAATTATATTATCTTTATCAGTTACAATGAGAGATAGGTTGAGGGTAGCACGAAAGGTTTTTTTTACAACTTGGCTTGCAGTAAACATAGTTGTAATCGTAATGTTCTCCAATGATGGAAATGTCTGATGAATTCTAGAAGCTGATACATTTTATGCCAGTTCTTATGTCAAAATCAGAAAAATACAATTAGAATCGTAAATAGTAGCGTCGTAAGGAAACAGCAATAGAACGAAACAAAAATTTTCATAAACACTATTCTTTTACAACCTACGCTTTGAATATGTCATTTACCTACCTACATGAAACGATAAATAGGTGGATTAGAGAAGTATCCAAGATTTTGGTATTTTTTTCAAATTATGAACTGGCTACTCAGAAAACGGGCGCGCGCTCTTCGCCCGCTTGTACCTAACTGGGTCCTTTTGCACGAGCTAACATCAACTTTAATACAACGCGATAAGAATTAAAACAACATACTGGATCCTGAAAAGGAATGTCATACAAAAATCATATGGGAAGCCAATCCTGTTTCCAAGTTCTTTAATGTAAAACACCAATTGAAATTAAACTTTGTATTTTACATCATAAAGTCCAATTTAATTAATCATTCCAAATGGCCAATATTTTACGTATACAAAATCAAAGTTGAAATCATATGTTTGATTTATCAGAACAAGCTGAAAGCGACCTTACGAAATTAAATATAAGGTTTAATTTACATTGACGTGAACCAACCCGAAACATATGACAGGACGAATGGGCCACCAAATGGAATTTAAAAGATGATTTTTTTATGTCACAGATAGTATTTAACAGGTATGGAGGCCACCTGATGGTGTACGGCCGATAGAGCCGAGTTCAGGATTTGTATACTATAGTACTAGATTTAA
Source organism: Microceris miodesmiata (assembly GCA_018245735.1). Classification (NCBI taxonomy): domain Eukaryota; kingdom Metazoa; phylum Arthropoda; class Insecta; order Lepidoptera; family Hesperiidae; genus Microceris; species Microceris miodesmiata. The sequence goes on from DWEC01000705.1 coordinate 9,808, forward strand.
GATTACTTTTACAAGTCAGCATACTTCTTGATTGTAAGAGATTTCTGTTTGAAGCGTGTGAAGAAGGCAAAATAATTTTGCAGATGCAAGCCTTTGCCAACACACAGTACGGTTAATAAGACCATTAAAATAATACTTTTCTCTTCAGGACGCCTTTTTTACATTTAAAAAAAATTGTTGCAGTGTACAAAGCTATTCAAGAAGATATTCATTTTATTATAAATGCTGGTACATTTGCAGCTAGGTCCCGGCGGTGGTGGTGGTGGTCGCGGCGTTAAGAAGGTTTGCAGTGAGGTTGCGGCGGAGACTGGGCGGAGACGGGAGCTCATGAAAAAGGACCTCGTACAAGTCCGATGCTAGTCGAGCTATCCCGAAAAACCGCACGTCAGTTTAACCGGTACATTTATAATCACATAGGTATTTAAATACTCACGAAACATTTAATAGTATAATATATTCATTAATAACTGTCGAAGCCCGGTAGTGTACTACAATACTTTGACAACCCCTTCGAGATTACAGGCGTGATTCTACGTATTCAACAATACTTTTACCCGGTCCTTAGCCGCACATGTAGTCCTGTTGAATTCCATGAAGTCCATTGTCCTTTAAGAATGGGATGTGATATGGCGGTTGCGAGCCTTGCTCTTATCTTTAGGTTGGTGGACTTCACAAGCTTCAGACAATGTTGTAAAAGTGTAAGGTGTGCAAAGCAGTGTAGAAGCAGTGATAGCCTAGTGGTTAAGAATTCAGCCCCTCACACCGGGGGTGTCGGGTTCAAATCCATGGCACGCACCTCTTTACAAAGTGCGTTTTAAATTTAAATTTCACTTGCTAACTAACGGCGAAGGAAAACATCGTGAAGAAACCTACACTCCTTAGAATTAAAAAACTTAAAACGTAACATCACGCCTGTAATCCCCGAAGGGGTAGGCAGACGAGTATAGTACACCTCCACGTTTCACCAGTTACGTTTAAGTCCCACAATGGAATAGTTAGTGAGCCTATTGCCATACACCGGGCACAATTCCGGACTCCGAGTCACTGCTAGAATTTGTAAATTAGAAAAATCCAATAGTACCCGACCCGGGAAAAAAATTAAATCGAATTTTAAAAAAAAGCGAACATCTGTGCCCTGCGATCTCCAACCCGCATGCCCAGCGTGGAAATTACGAGCATAAACCCCCTCTTGGGAAGGCCTATGTCCAGCAGTGGACTGAGATAGGCTGATGATGATGATGATGATAATGAAAAAAAAAATTATAAGGTGGCAGACTATGGTCTTAACCCTCTCAATATGAGGGGAGACCCGTATTCCAACAGTGGAATTATAATGGGTCGATTATTGTTTATTATTAAGGTGTGCAAATTGTCTATAATGGTTACTTCCACTGTTGCATCAAGTACGGGGGGTGATCGGAAAGTAATGATAATCCAAATAATAGACGGAGATTAGGGTTAAAACAATATTTGTTTTTCTACATAGTCTCCTAACAAGTCAATACATTTAGTCTATCTTTTTTTAAGCCCATAAATCTATTTCTTGACTCTCCTAAAACGACTCAACAGCGGACATCACTTCGTTATCGTCTTCAATTTGCTTACCGCGGAGGTGTTCTTTGAGTAGAGAAAAGAGGTAGAAGTCACTGGAAGCTAGATAGCAGCCATCGTAACTTCAGCTTTGTAAGCCTGTGCGTTGTCTTAGTGTAATAGTATTTCAGCTCAAAGTTTGCCGCGTCTGTTTTTCATAATGGCCTCACGCAACCTTCTTATTTGGTCTATGTAGTACGAGCCTGAAATAATGGCTCCCTTTAGTAAATACTCCATCATAATTATTACTTCAGTGTTCCAAAAACAGACGCCGCAACCTTTCCACCTTGAACTTCTTCGGCATCGGTGAGGAGACTCGTTTCCAAGTCATCGACTGCTGTATGATTTTAGGATCAACATGGTGGATCCAGATTTCGTCTATGGACACCAAACGGGTCAAAGAATTTTCCTTATCTGTTTGGAACTCGTCGAGATTCGTCCTTGAAATGTCGAGTCTTTTTTCTTTTGTTCGTCGGTTAGCATTCTGGCTACCCAACCCTCCGAGACCTTTTTTATATGCAATTCCTTCACAATATTTTTTTGAACATATTGGACAAAACCTGTGACCTCAACCTGTGACCTGTGACCTCAGCTACATGCCTGATGGTGACTCTCCGTTCTGAAAATATAATATCTTTAACTTTTTTCACATTTTGGTCAGTGAGGGACGTGGATGGCCGTCCTTCCCGATGTTCAACTTTAGTCAATGTTCTGCCCAGCCTAAGCTCCTTAGTTCAAAACGCAACTGTAGAACATGGAGGAGCAAAGTTCTCCAATGTTTCCACCAAATCGCTATGGAACTCCTTGATAGAAATTTTTTTCAAGCAGAGATACTTAGTAAAAGCTCTAATTTCCTTTTTCTCCATTTTAATGTTACCTCTTCGGCGGTTCGTACTTAACTGAATGTATTTTCCTTTTTTTTCTAATTTTCAGTAAGCTGTTGGCCCTACTGGTCTTCACAGCTTCCCCGAGTTAAGCGGCGAGCCCAAATGGCTCCGCCTAGAATTACAGAAATGAGGGTCGGACGGTGGTCCGACGCCAGCTCACAGCTGAGATCGCTAACCTCACTGTACACTCCCTCATCTCCTACATTCAAACCGTCATCAAACTATCATACAGGGAGATCAAACATGCGAATGACTGCAGATATGAACTCCCTGAAGCTGCAAGGGCTCTCATTGGAGCCAAGAATGCTGCGATTAGAAAGTTTTCCCGATTCCCTTCCTCAGAGAATCGCCGCGAGATGAATCGCAGTATTAGATTAGTTAAAGCTCGCCTGAACGAGATCCGTAACGATTCATGGGATATTCTGTCGAGAGAGCTGAACCCAGACCGCTAGGGTTTCTAGAAGCTGACGAAAGTTCTCAAATCAGATATTATTGCGCCAATGCCTCCCCTGCTAAAACAGAACCGACCACCTGCGCTCGATGACCAGGAAAAGACCGAATGTTTGGCCAATCCTCTCCAAACGAACCAAGACCTGACCTGACTACCGACCCACAGTTTCTTTTAGAAAGTGACTTTGCCCTAGTCGAAAGCGAAGGCAACTCAAAGACCGGTAGACCGCCGACCTGCGAACCACTGCAGCCCATTTTTCTACACGACGTGCAAACTCTCATAAAACTCATGCCCGTCAAAAAAGCGCCAGGCGCAGACGGAATATCTAACAAAGTATTAGAACGATTCCCTGACTCCCTACTAGAAACTTTAGTATTCCCACTAAATGCCCTCCTAGCACTAACCGTCTTTCCAGACACATGGAGAAAGGCCGATGTAACAGGAATTCACAAGCTGGGGAAACCCAAGAATCAACCCCTTAAGTGTAGACCCATAAGCTTACTCTCCACTCTGGGGATACTATATGAGCGGTTGATTCTTAATCGACTCAGATCTTTTGCTCTCTCAAACAATCTTATCCCGGACGAGTAGATTGGGCTTCGACCCGGTCTCTCGGCCGCTCATCAAATGCACCGCCTCATGGAGCACATTATAACGAGCACATTATAAGACCAAGATCCACAGGAGCCCTATTATTTGACTTGGCAAAGGTCTTCGACAAAGTGTGGCACAGTTGCTTACTATACAAGCTACATCTTCTCAAGGTGCCGCACAGACCTATGCCAGTGTGTCCAGTGCACATACTAAATCTGTAAATACCCTCTAAATAATACAAAATCCCTGATAAAAATAATAAAAATGCCCTGGTTGCGGACGGGCAGCAGCGTCGGTGGTGCGAAAAGCTCTGCCCTGCGATATCCAACCTGCATGCCCAGCGTAGAGATTACGGGCATAAATCACCTTTTAGGGAGGCCTATGTTCAGCAGTGGACTAAGATAGGCAGATGATTATGAGTACAAAATAGATTTATGTGTAGAACAACCAGAGCAACCTGGTACCGGCGCAATATAAATCAAGAGAAGCAAACCGTGAGCCACTACAACAAGGTGATTTCCATCCAAACAAACTAGTTAAAACGCAGTCTCGTACCCCCGCCGACCAGTGGGGTTCAGCGCTTCCTTCAGGAGACCGAGACACGTAATGGATGACCCCGACGATGACATTACACTGGCAAATAGGCTCCCTCCGGAGGACTGGTCACCCTCCCAGACACTACACAACCACCACCTCTATCAAACACACCGTCCCCGCCGGCGAGGAAGAAGACACCGCGTTCCATACGGCAGACGTCCAGTTTTCCCGTACATATGACCGTCGCAGTACTGTCACCTTTGCACAAGCATACACGGTGTCCATCCGTGCTTAGGTCCGAGTCTCACGGGAGACGCCCATGGATCGATTGCATAGCCCCTCCCTTTCTTTCGCTGAACGGAGGCGGAGATTCAGCTCATACTGGGCCTCATTCTCTCATGTAAGACATCAAAATCGCTTACAAGGAGGGAGATATTGCTAAGTACAGAGACATCATGTACGTCTGGACTGTGAAATATATCATAGGGATATCTGGTAGGTGCCAGAGAGGCAATGACTTCAAAGTTGAGTTGATCGGTCAGTTGGACTAGAATGTTACCGTTATTATTAAATCTACACGAGGTCCAACTCGGGTGCTTGGTGGTGAGGTCGCCGACCAGTATGACCAAGTCCTCCGTGTCCAGTAGAGCATTGAGGTCCTTTTCTAGTATAGTTTTACTGGGAGAGAGATAGACTGACGCTATCGTGACAGGCTGACGGCCTGTTAGAGCCACCCGGCAGACTGATGCCTCGATGTTGGTGAGAGGAGGGGAGTTACCGAGATACAGTGCAGGAACCTTTTGTAATTAATTAGAGTGCCGCCTTTTGGAGACATCAATCTGTCATTTTAGAAAGGTCTCTTGTACAGCCAGTGTATCTACCTGGTGAGTCTGAAGGAAATGCCGAACGATATCCATTTGCGATTTGAGGCTGTTTGTGTTATAGTGCGCAATGGCCAGAGAGCGCGGTTTAATCCCATCGCTTTGAGTGTATAAATTGGGTGTGTTATCTATAGAAGTATTTTTAATGCGTGTTTTCTACGAGCATCGCTTCGAAGAATGCAGCGTGCTGTACCATAATATTCTTTACGTCCATTGCGGACCAGGCGGCATAGTAGTTTGCCTGTTGATCTGCTAGGCGCTTGGACAACCCCGGTAGCTAACGAGGTCACCTTGCTCGCCACACTTAACGTAACTGGGCGGCTCGGGACCTTTCCGTGCTCTGGGATATAATCTATGGTACCATGGTTTCCCAGACACTTAACACAACGTGGCTTTACGTAACAGTTATTGGCCGAGTGGCCATACAACTGGCACCTGTGACATTGACCTGCACTATTCGAAAGGAAACAGACTTCCTTGAGGGAAAATATTTCTTTTCCTTGTGGTGTTAGGTCAAGAACCACTAACACCATATTATAATATACACACATCAACAGTCTAGGGATATTTTGAATTAACTCAATTATCCCAAAATTTATTAAGGATAACATACAACATGTGTATATTCTTATGAAGCCCATTTATCTGACTATACTCCAGAATAAATAAAAAACCTTATTATTTTGCATAAACAATTTTATACTTAAATAAAGAAAAAATGTAAAATAATGGTAAAACTAACAATGAATGTGTTTCTCAAGAAAATGTGAAAAATAAGGGAAAGTTATTGTTTCTAACAGTTATGTGAAAAATCAGTAGTCTGTAAAACCGCCCATGACACTTATAACGGTCCTGCAACGATTTTTCATACTTTGGATTAAGTTATCCAAGTCTTG
>DWEC01000706.1:0-15635 GCA_018245735.1 Microceris miodesmiata
CTTCTTTAAATTGTCATATAACGAGATAATATTAATTATAACAGAGACAGTCCAGTAAATGTAGAGGGATAGTTAGTTAGGGGCTTTTGCTCTAGATAGTTTGCCCGGTGCTATTCATCAGAAGCTAGGCGCCGACCAGACCGGTCCCGCGTCGAGCGAGCCAGTAGGGCTGTTCGATGTTTGATTATCATCAGATTATGCAAATGCTTCGAGTGAGCGGCCGCTCTCATTGTTTCATCTCTTATTTTTTTTTCCTTCTCCCTCGTAACTTTTATCTTAGGTATGCCGCCACGAAAATGAAAAAAATTAAGTATACCTTTAATAAGAACTGAAGAAACGTTTGATATAAGATCATTGAAGGCATCGTTAGTAATATCAACGAGCTTACATGTACCTACGTTTTTGAAAATTTGTTACAAAACTTTGATATTAAATGTGTTAGTGTTAAAACGTGGAACTTGTGATATATTGGTAGAAATATAAGCAAAACATGATGGCCGGCTAAAAATACAGAAGAATTAAAACAAAGTACCTAACATGAAATAATACAATATCCAAGGTTAAACAGCTGATTTTCCTGCTAGATTATCGTTTTTAACATGTATGTCGAACCACCGGCGGGCGGCGCCTGATAAAATCATCATTATGTTTAATTAACGACGAATGTAATTTTTGTAAAATTGAAAATGCTGCTACCTTATGTGAAATTATTTTTAAAATCTAAATAATATTTTATAATTAAGGCGAATGAATCAATGTTTTATCTTTACGCATCTACATTTATAACTCTCTTATTGGACCCGCATGCGGTTTACACCTATAATAATTGTATTATAAACGGCTTATATTTTAAATTTCTATTATATTCTTTTTAGATGAGTGTACATTACGTTGATGTTCCATGCAATATGTAAATAAATAAACACTGTTGCATTAATGACGGTAATGCTAATCTTACCAGCTTTTTAAAATTTCATATTTTATATCAAGTAAAACGTCGTAATAATATAAGACAAACAGTTAAAAGAACATTTAGCTCTTAATGGCGGGTCTGAGTACGAAGAGCAATCAAATTACATATCAAAGGCAAAGCTCTTCTGTTTTCAAAACTCGACTTTGTTGACGCAAACCCGTCGGTTTTGCCATCAAATTAGGTATCGAAACCTGATCAGAACAGACATTTTCTCCCCTCATTTAATTTGATGTCAATTATCTGGCTGTACAAATAAAGGTTGTTCAATACAACCTGAAATGCCCACACCAAAAGTGGTCCACGATGGAGCCTTTTAAAGAGAGTATGTGTATAGGTATAATGGTTTTGCGAGTCTGTGAGAAATATTCGAGTGAATCGGGCGCGCGGGCACAGACTGTGGAATGCGGCCGCGAGGGCGGATGCCGGCTCCTTTGAGGCTACACTCTCCACACAGGGACCAACAACCCGCCACGCGGAGAAAGGCACTTTTTACAAATTACAAACAATGTCTATTCAACGACTAATGGTCACGATTAAAATATCAAGACATGAAATATTTAAAACTAAGAATACTCTACTAGCGCACGCAGTTACTATATACCGGATTTTCCTTAATGTCATAATTTAACTTGTGGGCCTCCACTAGTAACGTACTGTCCTAGGCGCGTAAATGGAGTGACCTGGTTTCTAGCTGATATCGCTCGCCAATGCGCTCGTTTGTTATTCAAATCGTAAGCACATGCAACAATGCCGTGTGGAGCCACCACATAAGTGTACACATTCGTTTTGAAATATAAACAATCTTAATATATTAGTATTTGGGTCTAAGAAGAAAGTAACAAGAACATTTTGTATTGTTACAGATTATGAGTTTACTTTGTACTCTGCAAGCACGTTGGCTTCTTGTAGTATCGCCGCTGCATTGCGAGGTCTCGGCTTGGACGGACACTTGCAGCGTCTACGGGATCTTACTGGGATAGACTTGGTAATTAAGTGTTTTTACACTGTACTTAATGCACAATAATTGTTATTTTCCATTTTAATAATACTAGTATCATTTTTCCTTAGGATTGCCTACAAACGTGTTTGGAACAAATCGAAGAGATGGTACAGAACACTATTGATGAAGGGGTCATATCGATCCCAAACGGACAAGCGAGGGAGGCGGCGGGGTGGACGCCCCCTCCCACGCAAGACAAGGCGCACAGTAACGCCGCCACCCCAACTGACGTCAGAGACGTGCACTTTTAACACCTGATTGGGTGTCCGCCGCCGTGAGCACTATACTGACTGGAGTGAGGACTTTTGCTTTAATTATGGTGCATTAGTACGAAAATACTTTAAACTAGAACGATTATTATACGGTGCATCCGTGATCGAGGACTGATACCAAGACTGACAATTGCATGTGTCTAGATGTAGTAAACTACTTACTGCGCGTACGATTTAGCACATTATTGTGGATAGTTTTTTTTAAAATAATTGTAAGGCCTGCGTGCTACTTGTAAATTGCCTCTAGTCTGTTTCTAACAACTATGATGTTCAGAGGCGTTGCGCTGAGCAATAAAATATGTAATATAAATCTTACATTTAGGATGTGATTGTTCTTCAGTTCTAGTTTACGTGGTTCTTGAAATTACATACTACCTCTTAATGTTTAAGACACACTTAAGCTCGAGTGCCGTGTTGGTGCCGTACATCGATTTAATAGCTGTTTAAAAATTTAGCAATAACGATATGTTCACGAGGGACCAAAGTTGACGCTTTTCGTGTTTACATTGAACAGTTGTTAGGTACAGATAACATATGAATACTAGTTCTCTATATAGGTACATATTTAATAATACAATTATATATTCCATTTTGTTTTTATTTTCAATCATAGAAGTACACTGAAAGAGAAGCTAATTTTATTTTACCTGTAAATAATATAATAAACAAACAGATATTAAACAAAGTTGAAGGAAATATATTTTGGTTTGATTGTAGTAAATATATTTAACGATATAGTATGTATAAGCATTACTGTTTGTATGTACAGTAGGTGCACAGGAAATAGACCACCGCTGAATGAATTTATGTTTACGTCCTATCGGTTTCCACGATTGTTGTTACGTGATTTTGTTTATATAACGTCACTCTATAGAAGATATCACTAACAGCGAGTCAGAGATATAACAAATATCGGGGGGAAGGCAATAAATTACGCTTTTATATAGTAAAACACTTAAATTTACTTTCTCTTAACGAATGTATGCGCGTGTGTATGTATATACGCACAACACAATTGAACAGTTAAGCCGATTCCAACATACTTCTAACAATTACATATTATATTATGACTATATTAGATATATATTTTATAGCTTTTACATACATTTGTAGAAGGCAAAGGGCTGTATATTTTTGTTATAGACGACTATGATTAATTTTATATATAAGCATATAATTGTTCCTTGTCGGAAATAACTGTTCCAGCAGTCTAGAGTAAGGAAGTAAACATGTAATGTGATAGTGTTTAAACGTTAATTTAACTTCAAATCATAGTCACTTCCAGTCATAATATGTTAACTTAGGGGTACTATGTTATTTGTCTTTGGATTATTAATATTAAGAAGAAAATAGAAAAAAAATGTGATTCTTCGAGAAACCTAACATTAAGTTTTGCATTGTTCCTATATTTTATTGGAAGCAGACAAAGGCAATAGTGAAGTTCAATTTTGGTGTACTTAATAACCTTCATGAAGTCGGGGGATGGCAGGGAACATAGGTTTTACTTTATATAATTGTGATATAGTTTCCACAGATATTAATTATCGTTAGTATATTAAATTGCTTCTATATTTAAGTACGGGTGGCGCAGGCAATGACTAAGCTGTAAGTAAAAATTAAACTCCGTTAATTGTAAAATTTATAATTTAAGAAGTTTATTGTCGTTCATAGATTATAATTAAATAAGATTTATCAATAGTCCAATGTCTTCCATGAATGCACGAGTGTCGTTTAGTGCCGCTTAGGCACGCTGGATGTCTATAACGACCATTCATTATTATATGTATTGTATTACAGGTTTTCTATATAAACTATCAAGATTTTCGATATATTTTTCAATGTAAGTATATTTACTAACTTCGATGTGTAGATTTAAATGTAAATATAAAATATGTTATGCTCTAAGCATGCGGTGCCATAAGTAACACTACTAGGAAAGTATTTTGTAAAAATAATATTGAAATGTTTATATATGTATATGCTAGTAAACCTACATAGAATTTTATATATACATATATAATATTCTATGTAGGTTATATTTAAGCTTAAATAATATAATTATTGACAAATTCATTGTGTGAAGTATGTAAAATTAGTTATTCAGTAATATATTACTGAATTAAGTGGAAATGACACCGTTATATACATCTATTAATTACGATGTGTAAAATTTTGTGGGAAAATATACGCATTACAGAATAAGACTTATTTAATGTTTATTTTGGCTTTTGGACTGGCTTATTATTAGTAGAAATAAGAGTACTATAAACTTCTATAAAGTAGTATACAGTTAATAATGAAACGGGAAAACTAAGATTTTCCAATATTGTAGGTACATAGTTAATAAAGTTTTGTATAGAGCGAATTGGCTCAGAATAGACTTGATTTTTAAATAGTTTATGGCAACGCACATTGTAGTAAGAAGCTAAATTCTAAAGATTTAATGTCACGCGAAGTTGCGTTAATTTTGATTTTATATGTGATTATATGTTTAAGTTACTTTCTGTATTGTATAATTGTTGCAGTTGAGATGTAGATATTTAAACAATGACAATAAAAATTTCAAAACTACGACTGACCTATCTTTTTTGTCGGGGAGCACTTTTGTCACAAGACACTTTAACAACTAATTATTAGTAGGTATACATATCCAACGTATAAGTAGTCTCGGAACTGTTCATCATTCAAAAAATTACGGTCTTACCACTTTAAGATCATATTAATCCTGTATTCTTTATAATTATATAATACAGCAGAATATGCAATTGCAGTTGTTACCAAAAGCACAAATGTTAATCCACGTTCAGCAGAATCGAATGTCCGTTTTGCGAGTGTTGTGTCATGGAAATTACATACCTGCAGTTTTATGTTTTTTACGATTATAAAATAAAGTTTTTTATATAGGATGTAGATTGCTTGTGCACACGCTATATAGCACTCTTGGCCTCAAGTCTTAATTTTTTGGTACGAGCAACTAGCGCAACATTGGATTTATAACATTTTATTTATATATATACATTGCTGTGGTAGCACACAATTTATGTGAAAAGCATGCAATATGATGATATCAGAAGAGAAATAATCCAGTAACGACGTTAAAATCACAACTTACTCGTACAGTAGCAAACGCGAAAAACGATTAGACATTTTGAACCAGGCAAATGATAAAAAAACGAATGTGCCTATTTAAGTGGCTTCAAATAAATAAAAATAGGGCCATGACGCTTGCATTATAGCATTTTGTTACATCTGTGACAGACAGAACACGAATTTAGGAACAAACTCAAATAAAATAACGTAAAGTTTTTCTCATAAATAAAACATCACATTTGGAAAAATCAATATTTATTTAAACAAATTTACAATTTCATATACATTGGAAGAGTTATCACTTTGGAATTATTGAAAACAATAAATTCTTGTTTACTTTTTATTGTATATAATAACGACCGCCTAATGATTCGTACTAGATGAACCTAGACCGTTGGAAGTAATTTTATTAACAAACTGGCTACAAAGCCAGTCAACTAAATAAATTATGAATAAATAAACCGATGGAGACTTAATCGTCTGACTCAGAAAAACAGAACAAAAGTCAAATAACGGTACATTTTGATTATTTGGTGTTTACGTAATATTTTTTTTGTGTTCAACACTGTTAATACATATTATAACTAATTTAAATGCAAACTACTAATAACTTTAACAGTTTTTATTATTCGAAATCGTTCGTTCGTAATAATGAAAATTGAATAAAAATCACTGAATATGAACATTACTTTACGACAGATATACATTAATCAAGTGACAGGAACTGTTTCGTGAACAGCGTTTGAAAGCGAGGACATGTGCCTTTCCAGTTGTAAACCTCACAACTTCGGATTCACTCAGACTACGAAATATTTTCCAAACGCATAGAATAATTAGATTGAAATAAATGAAAGGAGAGGCGTTAATATTGGGTAAATGTAAAGTCAATTCATTCACAAGCCGCTAGCGAGATAGTTTATATAAAGACAAGTCACAAGATATGTTCATACAAAAGACAAAATTGAATCTAACATGATTTAAAAACTACAAAAAATTAGCAATAAACCGGGATTTTATATAAGAAATTCAATTACTTTCTTGTACATATTCGTACTTAAAGGATCACAGGAGATAAGAACTTGTAAAAAAAGCAATTACTAAATTGAAATAGATGTTTATATGTGTGAAATACGTACTTTGTTTAGAATTATTTGAAAGAGAGACTGAATATAAATAAGGTCAGGAGAATATAGAAATATTTCTTAAAGGATGCGTAAATATTTATCTATCTTTAGTTTAAACTATAGAAAAACGGCTAACGATTTCTTGAATTGGTAAAACCTAAACACCTAAGTATGTATCTCATTTTAAAGAGTATATCAAATCTACATAGAGTACTGATACTAACTGATTTTGTAACCAATAAACATAAACTGTTCCTAACAACCGTAAATCTAAATGGTACTGTCGCTTTTCTCAATACACAATTACTAAACAACTGATGAACCGTGCACGTGGTCGTGATGGCTAGTTATCGCGGTGATTCGTTTTTGTCTCGCAAGTAAGTGAACAATTTGTACAAAATATTTTTCAAAACATTTTTAAATTGTATACAGTAGCAAACAGTGTAGGCAAACGTATCGAAATGCAGTGGTAAAATAGCCATTAAATAACATTACATTATGTATTTATCTTAGAGATAATGGAATATAAAAATCTATACAGTTATCATCCTATACAAAACTACAACTCACATGTGCACCACTTTGGGAGTGCTTTTGCCGCGTAGCCAATTGAGAAGTACTGTGGGAGTGCTTTGGGAGTCGCGAGCTGTGGAGGAACGGTAAAATCAACAATAAGAAACTTCAATTAAGTTCTTTGGAGAACAACTCGCCTAACAAATTTACTTAAATTAAACGAATTATAATAATGTTTTAAAAAATAATTGGTTCTCTATGTTCAATATTTATTAATATATCAAAATCGGTACATAACGTTTAAAAGAGTACTCACTGAGCGTGTGATGGGCTTGGGTAAGCTGGTCCACAGCCTCCGGAGGCAGGTTGGCGACATCACGATGAAGCAAACGCATACCCAGCTGTCGTTGCTCGCTGTCGTGACGCAATCTCACGTCTCGACTATGTTTCACACTGCGCAGTTCCGACAACCTGATATAAAATATACGTGTTATGTTTAAGAATTTATTGAAATGAAATAATTCTCACCAAAAGTACTCCATATGTACGCGGCTTCACCTTCAGTTTTATAAAGGTTTTTCATGCTACCCTCTAATGTTTTATACTTACTTGGCTTGCAATTTTGGTCTTTCCGAATCATGGTCACTTATACTACTACTTCGGGATGTCTGAGAACATCGTGTATCTATTTGATGTTCCTTTTCTTCGCTCGTGGACGGCAATTGTGTAATCATATCGTGACCAGAAATATCTAACCCTGGACCTGACTTCATCTTCAATTCTTCAACAGAACGAAGGCTATCTGAGAGTCTCAACTGAAGAGTATCTCTCTCTTCCAACAATTGTGTCAACTCCATCGTTAGTTCCTCACATCGTACATCTCTTTGATGTAACATATATAATGCCAAATCTAGTTCAGCTCTGGGAACAGCATCAAGAAGTTCTTTATTTAAAGAAGTTTCGGTTTTTTCATTTTGTAATCCATGTTTGGTGTCAGAGGCAAATGACACATGTTTATCTATTTTAGTGTTCGAAGATTTCATTATAGCACTCAAGGCAGATATTTCTTCTTTCAGCGCTACTATTTCTATCTCCTGATTCTCTAAAACTGCTTGTGCTTCCGCAGCTTTCATAGAATATTCTTCTAGAGATTTTTTTAAATCTGTAACTACCTTGTTCAAATTAGTGCATTCTACTATTTTACGGTTTAATTCTATTGTTAAGGTGTTTTTCTCTTCTTCTAATTTATTTTTGTTACTTTCATAATTTTCAATTGTATCGTGTATTTTTAGCCTTAAAACTGCCAATTCCGATTCTTTTTCAAAACCTAAATCTTCAATTTTCTTTTCATAATCCTGCAACTGTGACCTAATCATATCAAATTCTTCTGTTCTCTGTGATAAAACAGTGGTGTATTCTTGAGTTTTTTGATATATTTCACTATCTTTCAGTTGAATTTGTTTAGTTAAATCCAGAATCCGAATTTCGTAAGCATTACTCAACTCTTCGATTTTTTTGTTTAGGTTTTCATTTTTTAAATTGATAGATGATATTTCACTTTCATGAACCTTTGCAGCACTTTCAACGTCGTTCAAAAGTTTTTGGTTACGAATATTTAATTGATTAATGATGCTTTCGTATTCTTCTTGTTTTTCAAGCATCTTATTTTCATGCAAAAGTTTTTCATCCTCCATTTCAGCACGCAGCAATTCCAATTGTTGCATCACATCAGAATATTTTTCCTGTAAGCTTTTGAGAGTTTCTTCTTTTTCTTGTAATTTGTTTTGCAGTGACTTAATTTGTTCAAAAACTACGATTTTTTCTGCATCCTCTTGATTTGATGTTTGCATTTTATCTAACAGTTGCTCATATTTTGATTCAGACGCAGTTAGTTGTGATCGCAATTCTTCTTCAATTTTTAGAAATTCTGCTTCTCTTTGAGCTAAATGCTGTTTCCATAATTCTGCTATTTCATATCCCCGTTGATCAACAGCGCTCGATACTGATGCACGTAGCTCAGCAACAGTCGATAGTAATTGATCGTTTTCAATATTTAAGTTCTGGATCCTTAATTCTAAATCTTTGGTTACTATTTCTTGCGTTTCGACTTTTTGAATTAATTCATTATTTTTAGCTTCTAGGGTGACTATCATTTCCTGTGCACTTTCAAATTTATTTTGTAAAATAATGCTTTGATTTTCTGTGTTGCTTATTTTTAAAGTGACATTTTGTAGTTCATCGTTTTGAATTTTCAAATCGTTAACCTTTTGATTTAAAATTGATATTTCTTCCAATAAACCAGTTTTGTTTTCTTCAGATGCCTTTTGATTGCTTTCATTGACCAATTTAAGCTCATTTAGATTCTTTACAGCCTCGTCCACTTGGCTTTTATACTGTTCTATTTGTTTGTCTACGTCATTTTTAAGCTTATTCAACTCTTCATTAGCGTTTTGCAGCTTTTGCAGCTCTAATTTGTCATATTCGCAATCACATACTTTTGACTGAGTTTTAAATGCTTTGTGATTATTGTCTAAATCATCTTTCAGCTGTACTAGTTGTTTTGATAAATCGTTATTTTGCAAATTAAGATTATCAACCATGGCTTGTAGTTCTTCATTTTCTTTCTCAAGTTTTAGTATTTCATCGGTAGGCTTTTCATGTTTGAAACAGTGCATAGAGGATACAGTAGGAATATTGGTGTTATCTTTCGTTTCTGCTCCCCATTGTAAGGAAGAAATTTTATCATTAGCTTGTTTAAAATTATATTTCCATAATTCTACCTCATTATGCATTTTTTCTTTCGTGTCGATTAAATGATCGTTTGCATTTTTAAATACTTCATTCTGCTTTTTGAGAGCTTCTTTCTCTCTTTTTTCTTTAATTAAATCCGCATTCAGTTCTTGAATTTTTTTCTCTAGTTCTTCAAGATTACTGGACATTTCACTTTCTATCGCCATATCCAATACAGAAGCTTGCGATATTTGCTTAGAAATATTTAATTCATTAGTTAACATATCATTAGAACTCTTTAATTCTTTCAATTTTTTTAGAGCTTTCAATAGCTTCATATTTGTAGCGTCCAAATCAGCCTTAAGTTTTTTATTGTCTTCATTGAGCTTTTGTATATTTTTATTCAAATCCATATGTCCTGGTGTGTCGTCTATAGTTTCTTCATTAATATCTACTCCCCAACCTTCTTCTGAATTAAATGGATCTGGATCTTTTCTATCTAGTTCACCCTTATTATAACAAAGGTAAGTTTTCTTAGAAACCACTAAAGGTTCTATAACCTCTCCTGATGAAATACCAGACTGAGAAGCCTGTTGTGATTGTAAATCGTTATTAGCGGTTTTCTTTATTGCGTGTGAAGTATCAGAACAATCAGTTGCTGTATCAGTAACAATTTGTGACTGTAGCTCCGATATATCTGAAACCTTTTGGTCATCACTTATATCTTCAATAGTAGATGAAATAGTTAATCCCTCAGTTTTAGGAATATTCATTTCAAAGAACAATTTTTTCTTTTCCATTAATTGCTTAATTTGTTCTTCTTTTTGTTCTACTTTTGAAATAAGATCCTCATTGCTAATTTTCAGAGAATCTATTTCAGCAATATATTGATTTATCTGTAAAGAGGATTGCTGCAGTTTATCAGTTAGTTCAGAAATTTCTAAGTTTTTAAAGTCTATTGTATTGTCTGTTTGTAAGGTTTTATTCCATTTATTGTCTGTTTGTAAGGTTTGTACTTTATCACTTAGTTCTATAATTTCTTCATTCTTGTTATTAATAACAGAATTAAGTTTATTAATTTCACTTATATACTGATCTGTATAGTCTGGCACTGATGCATTTGTCTTGTGTGCAGAATTCTCAATCAAGGCTTGATTTTCGACGGATAGATCTTTAATATTGATTCTCAGATTATCTAAGGTTATTTGGTATTCTTGAAGTTGCGACTCCAATTGAATTTCTCGTTCAAGTAGTTTCTCATATTTTTCACTCAGTTGCTTTTTCTCTTTAATCGCATTCTCTATTTGTATATTGAATTCTGACTCAAGTTCATCCATTTCCTCCTTCTTACTTTCTGCTAAAGCTTGATTTTCGTTAGTCAGTCGTTTAACAGTAGATTCGAAATCTTTAATTTTCGACTCAAATAATGTTAAATCCGATTCCACTGCATCAACTCTATTAGCTTTAAATTCTAATACTTTGCAGTAATCTTGTAAATCAGAGAAAGTATTTTGCAGTTCTGAATATTCTTCGTTAAGATACTGAATCTTAAACTGAAGTTCTTGATTTTCCATATCTGTTTCATAAAGTTGTTTTTCAATTACTCTGTCATTATCCATGAGATATGCTAATCTAGAAACTAGTTCATCTTCTTGATTAGAATATTGTCTGTAGGCTCGTCGCTTTTCTTGTAACTGATTATCTAATTGATCAGCTTTACGTTCTAACGATACTCGACTATCCTCCATCATAGAAACGGTCTGCTCTAGACGACCTATACGATTCTTATATTTTTCTATTTCAGTTTGTAGATTTTCGATGTAAAGTTCACATTCCTGTACTTTAGCAGTATGGCCTAATCGTACTCGATTTAAAGTTTCCTTTTGTTTTTTGAGTTCATTGGATAACTCTTCTATAACAGATTCTTTCTTTTTAATTTCAGTTTCTAAACATGAAATTTTAGTCAGGTAATTAGCATTATTCTTCTGATCTATTTCATATTCAGCTACTTTTTTACTGTAGGCCTTATTTTGAGTTTTAAGATTAGCATTTTCTTCTTTCATAAAATAAAATTCTTTATTTAGTATATCGAGTGACGTATTAATTTTTGTTATTTTTTGCAGTTTTTCCGCGTTTTCGTCTTGCAACTTTCCTATTTCTTCGAGTAGTTTAAGTTTGTCATGAGAGATAATACTGAATTGCTCTTCGAGTTCTTTGCACTTATCTTGGAGCGTTGGATCAATTTGTGCATGCAAACGATCTATCTCGCGATCTTTCTTTTCGTTTTCTTTTTGCACTTCATCGAATTGACGTTCTAAATTTCTAAATACTGCAGTTTTCTTCTTGTTATTAAGAGCAAATTTTTTTAGTTTTTCCATTAATTCTTTGTTTTTATCTTCTAACGCCATATACTTATCGCTAAGCTTTTGGTTCTCACCATATGCAGCAGATAATTTTTCCTTTACTTTCTCATATTTCTCATTAATGTTCATCAATTCATCAGTTTTTTGCTGTAACAAGGTTCGTAATTTCTCATTTTCAATAGATTCTTTTCTTAACTGCAGTTTTATTTCATGAATTTCTTCATCTTGCTCCTTGGCTTGAATCTTGATAGCAGACAATTCCTCTACATTTTTTTGATGTTGCGTTTTTAATTCATTGATGTATATTTCCTTTTCTGATATACCTGCTTCCATACTTTTTAAGTCAGCTTCAAGGGTATTACTTTTGTTTTCAAATGCTGTCTTCATAGTCACTAACTGACATTTTTCTTCATCGAAGGCCTTTAATTTATCTTCATATTCCGATAATGTTTTCTGATATATAGATATCTGTTTATTAAGTGATTTGATAAGTTCTACATTCTGATCTTTTGCTTTTTCTTCTTCAAGCAATTCAATTGTTGATTTAAGTTTTTGTGATACGTCATTAAGTTTTGTAATTTGGTTGATAAATTCATTTATCTCTTTATCTTTTTGTTGCAACGTATTGACATAATTTAATATTTGCATTTCATATTCTTTCAAAAGATTTTCCATTTCTTGTATTCTTGTATCGCGACTGTTTATCGCAGTAGAGTAGTCTTGACGTAATTGCCGAATTGTTTCTTGTAATTGTTCGTCATTTGCCTGTGAGCGCTCTTGCTGTAGTTCAACAGCTTTATCTATTTCATGTTTAAGTTGACTGTTTTCGTCAATTAATTGTTTTATTTTTTCCTCATAAGAAGAACTATTTTGTATTAATTCTTTCTGTTTTTCTTGGTGTTCTTCCAAAGAAAGTATTTTCATTTGACAATCAGCTATTTCTGCTTCTCGTTCTTTAATTACGTTCTTTAATTTCAGAATCTCTTTGGTCAACTGTTTCACAGATTTAGATCTATTGTTAATCTTATCGCCAGATGATTTTTCATCATGGCTCTCTGTCAATAAGTTATCTACATTTTCGTCCAAACTTAATGGTTTCACTATTTCCACAGTTTCTTTCATAATTTCTAACCTTTCATTTTTTAATTCTTCTATTTGTTGATTTAGCTCCTGATTCAAAGATTGAAGAGTAATTTTCTCTTCTGTTAAAATATCAATAGTACCCCGTAATGAATCACATTCTTTGTTCAGTTCCATAATTTTTTCATGCAAGGATTCATTCTCTAAAGATATTGTACTCATTTTAGCCATTACTTCTTGGCGTTCATTAGTAAACAATTCAACTTTTTCGTTTAATTCTACACTCTGTTTAACTAGATTTTCTATATTATCATCACACTTATGCAAGTCTGATTTATGCAAATCTTCACTACTTTTTTTTTCGCTATCGAGACCTTTATTATACTCTTCGAGTTCTAATTTTTCTTGTGTAGTTAGTGATTCCACAATCTCTATTGATTCAGCAGAACTTACTTTTTCGGCACTTAATTTATCAAGTTTATCAGTTAATTCAATATTCTCTTGCATAAAATTCTCTAACTTATGGATTAATTCTTCCTTCTCACTTTGCAGCATTTGTATAGTACCAAATGACTGCTCGTTGTCTAATTTCAAATTTTGTATAACAAGTTCTAATTCTTTTTTGGACGCTACAAGCTCATCTATCTGTTCTTCTAGTTGTACTGACTTAATTTCTGAACAAACCTGTTCATTTTGTAGCTGAGACATGTCAGCTAATTTATCTTCTAGTTCAATATTCTTCTGTTGTAAAACATGTAATTCTGAAAGAGAGCAAAAATGAAAATAAGTATTGAGCCTGTAGTAGTAGTAGTAGTAGAAGAAGAATATATTACCTTGAACTAAATCAAACTTTTGACTTTCCAGTAATCCAATGGATTTTAATCTGGCTTCTGCTAAGTTTTCTATTTCCACTAACTTTTTATATACATCTGACTCGGTTACTGCAATTAAAAAAATATTGAATAAAGTATGTTTCACATAGGTAAGTATATAGTTTAGCTGTTTACCTTCTGATCACTAAGAGAGCCTGTGTTATGGTAATCATACATTGGATAAACTACATACATATATTAGTAGTGATATATATTTATATACTTTTTACACCCAAATACAACATAAATGAAAACAACATCTGTGATCTCTGAAGGGATAGACACTTCTCTGCCTATCCTTTGAAATGTGGGAGTGTACTATTCTTAGTACATTCCCATGTTTCACCAGTTCCGTTTTAGGTTCCATGGTGGTAGTGAGCCCATTGCCATAGACTGAGCACAGATCCAGTCTCCAGATGAAACCAATATTAAATTCTCTAGTAGAAAATCCAAATTAGAAAACCCAATGGCACCCATCCCTGACCTGAAATTTGAATTCAGGATCTGTCAATCAGCAGTCATGCTTTGCAACCACACAACCAACAAAGCATTCTCAGAACAGAATAAATACTTGTGCTTACAACACAAACATTTACCCAAGGCGGAAATCAAACCTATGACTCCTGGCTCAACAGTCGGGTTCACATAACACTACTAGACCAGCAGGCCAATTTAACTAAATGAGTGACAACAAAAATACATACATACATACATATATATATATATATATATATATATATATATATACACATATATATATATATAACATTTAACCATACTTACATCTTCCACTGTCATAATCAACAAGGTGCAGTTGTAAATTACCCTTTTCCTCTTCTAGTTCAGCCACTTTCTGGGACAACTGGTGCAACTCTTCATTAAGCTTAACAATTTCAGTATTAGCATCAGAGACTTTACTAAAGTTGTCTATTGTTTTTTGTAGCTGCTTTACTTTTAGTTTTGACTGAGATTTAACTTTAATCATGTTTTTATTAGCTGCTTCAATTTCTTCATTTAACATGGCAATTTGATCTTGGGACATTTTAAATCTTTCTTCGAGTTGTTTTACATCTAATGACATAGATGATTCAGGTGATAGCCCACTACTTGCATTTTCTTTGTTTGATCTTTCAGTCTCTAATAAATCTAGATTATCAATGCCAATATTCACCATTTCAACTGGAGGTTTCTTTTGTGATTCCATACAAGAACGTAACTCATCTATTATGGCATCTTTTTCTGCATTAGCAGATTCGAGCTGCACTATTAATGAATCTTTTTGTGTTAATAAACACTCTTTCTCTATGATATCTTTGTTGAGTGATTGTAACATTATTTCCAATTTAGTATTGTCATTTTTGGGTGTTTTCTTCTCCTGTTCTTGTACACTTTCTGATGAGAGATTACTCCAGGGGGATTTTGATTTAGTAGTTCTACCACCTTTACGATTAGAAATTGGACTTCCTTTCTTACTTGATGGACTGCTGGTAGATACTTTAGATTCTGAATTAATGGTTGCAAGTTGATTTTCCAGGTCTTTGTTAGTTTGCCTGATTTGGAAATTTAATAGCTCCAAAATTTCTACTTTTTTTGTTAATTCTACCATTTCAGCTATCTC
>DWEC01000707.1:0-15632 GCA_018245735.1 Microceris miodesmiata
AACTAATTGCAAGACTAAAGTCAATATTTGTTTCAGCAAAATCTTGCTACGAAGTTCCACGATCCTCATCATCATGTTCTGAACTGTCGACTGATCAAGATCAAAAACTGCTTTACAGCACAATTGAGCAAATGTGCGAAACCGTTGGTCTGCTCTCCGAACAGCTTAAGAACTTAATGTGCAATGTGACAAATGCTTTCGAGAATAGGAAATAATAAAAAATTTAAATCAATCAATGTTGTGTTGTGTCGTCTAAGTACTAACCTGAGTATCAAGTGTTCAAGCAATTAGGGGTGGGGATATCGGGTCCTGATGTTCAAGCTTATGAAGTGGAATGGACTGAGCATTAAAATCAATGGCGAATATTTTACAGATCTTCGGTTCGTCGACAATGTAGTCCAAATAATTATTCCAAATAATACATTTTTCCAGAGAACCAAAGCCACCGACATAGCTCAAAGAATTACCTCGCTGAAGTGGCAATGGGCTGGGCATATCTGCCGGAGAACCGACAACCGGTGGACTAGGCGAGTTCTGGAGTAAAGACCACGGCTCGGCAAACGGAGTGTAGGACGTCCTCCGGTCCGGTGCGACGACGATCTGCTAAAGGCTGCAGGAAAAACTTTTACTTAGATTTTAATTGCAAGGTCGACTGCCTCGTTGGTCGTGTTGGTTGTAACCGCGACTGCCGATCAGAAAGTCCCGGGTTCGATTCCCGGGTCGAACACTACAAAATTTTCTAATTTAGATTTTGTAGTAGTGGTTCGGAGTCTGGATATGTGCCCGATGCATGGCAATAGGCTCACCATCTCTTCCATAGTGGGACGTAAACGTAACCGGTGAAACGTGGGAGTGATCTACATTCCTCCGCCTACCTCTTCGGGGATTATAGACGTGAAGTTACGTTCTAATTAATTCCCGCCAAAATATTTTGACACCCTTACTCCATTAGAATTCCCGCAACAGTTCAAGTAACGAAACACTTCATCATTTCACCGTTAAAATTACTTAAAAATGTTTCCCTACGCTAATTAATTAAAGTCTGATTACAATGTTCCATCGTAGTACCAATGTTAATTAGTTTAATTGGCTCCAAATCATTTGGTTTTAATTATAACATGCTTTTAGAGAAAATTTGCTTGTTACTCGTATGTATTGACACGGGTCGTGTATAGCGTACTTAGAGATATGAGATCAAGAGTTGTAGCTGTTCTGTCTGTGTACAGCTGCATGTTTGGTATGTATTGCTACATGTACATCAATGTTTGATTACAATGTAGTCAAACATTGCTGTTCACATGTAGCTACCAGCCACGAGGTATACACGGCTGACAGAATCACCATATTTATGTTATCTTGTTCAGCATTCCAACGAAGCTGTAGGTTGCTTTTTTAAAAAGTAAATCACGCCTGTAATTTTACGTTTTTGTCCCAACGTGGAATAGGTGGTGATCGTATTGCTAAATACAGGGCGCAGATAATTTTTTTTTTAAATTAATTCTTATATTGAAACATGTGTACACAATCAATCTTTTTATTACGTATAAACTGCAGTCAGTAATTAGTTTCCTCCTAACCTAGTTGTTAATAAAGCTGCTTGTTAAAATTATTTCGACGATATGAAGTTTATTATTTATAAATAATATAAACAAGATCCATTGTCAGTACCATCGTCTCACTGTTATACACGGGTCTCATCTCAAAAGAATGATTAGGACAATAGTTTGCTACTCTGCCTGACCCAATGGGGATTGGCTGACTTCACACATCTGAGACTACTAATATGATTTTGTTTTTACTGACTAATTAGACTCATTTATAATTGATCAATTCTAATATCTCTTCAATAAACATTTAGGTGCTCAAATTAAGTAATGAGGGTTTTAAGTAGCTTTCATACCTACACTAAAACCTATGTTTAATAAACTTACAAGGGCCCAATTTAAACTTTGTAATCGAGACAAAAGGACATTTCATTACGATGTCTCAAAGTCAAATTGAAACGATAAAAATACGAGTTTCAGCACGCGAGGACGGATTCGTAACTTTGCATGCATACATAAAAGTCTCGAGTATCAGAAAAATACATAGTACAAACTACACCGTAACCATATTTAAGTATTGGCATTATAGTAAGTGGTTATTTCGAAACGACCATTCTAAAATTTACATTGTACGTATATATATGGCAGATTTTTTAAAGGAAAGCGACGCTCTCCTATCATACTATCACAAAACTATTGTTAGATGTTATCAGAAAATTTTCCGTTGCTCTAAAATATATATAGATAGATTTATGTAACCTTTTGTATCAAGCAATTCGTAATACATACATCTTCTAGATATTTGCCATGCGTTTGCAGGGTCAAAGTTAATCTATTGTTCTGCGAGTCCAGAGCGCATCAGTTCACCTAGACTTGGCTTCCCTTTGTCATAATTTATGCTTAATTTGATTCTTTTTCTCCATGATTCACTTTTAATATTTTTTTTTCTTGCACCATTTTAAATCTTCAGCATATTCGCCCCACTGTAAAGCAGCGTAGCAGAATCACGTCCTCCCAAGTCTCATAATCTTCTGACCAATTTTTCCACTTATCTCCGAATTTCACGTAACGTTAAATGACATTCGACCTCGCCCGAACAAAATTCCATTCCGTTATTTATTTAACGTCCAAACGGTATACATATGCCGCCGCCGCCAATGAATATTTACGATAATATTTATCAGATGCGCTGCTGGCGATGTCCAATGCCGAATAATAATATACGGAGATAACACCGATTGAAAATAAATACTGGTTACAACGCGCACCGTTGATATGTTGGACGATTTCTAAAACAAATATCCATAAATCATTTGCCAAAATACGTTTGACAAAATTTCGTTTCGATTCAATGAATAAACGTATTTAGTATGTGGGATCAGCAAACAATCAGGAGCGACACTTGGTGGTAATTAATTACAATAATATATGGGAGTTTTCATTACTAGTTTTGAATCAAATGCGTTATTACTTGTCGGTGTTAAGCTCTACCCATTTACCTATTCATATATCACAGCGCTCTGCGAATACTTTAAGAAAAGTTCGTTGTGATCATTGTAAGTCTGAAAACTTAATAACAAAAATGTATTTTAGATAGAATATGATTTAGATATCATAATACTTTGAAAGTTTTTCCTATGATTCAATGAATATGATATATTCTCCGTCTAGGCTGCGTTCTGGAACTGTCAGGAACAAATTAAGAGATTGATAGTAATTGATAAGATCAGTATTTTTCAATACGAGATCAATATTTAACTCAGTCTGACAATACTTGGTTCATAAGCGTGACATCACGGTTGTAATCCCCGAAGGGGTAGGTAAAGAATGTAGTAACTCCCACATTTCACCAGTTACGTTTAAGTCCCATGGAATAGGTGGTGAGCGTATTGCCGTACGCCGGGCACAATTCCAGACTATGAGACTACTGAAATTCTTAGTATAGAAAATTCCAATGGCACCCGGCCCGGGATTTGAACCCAGGGCCTCCCGATCCGCTTGGCCAACCGCAACCACTTGACCAATGAGACAGTCGAGTTCTTCGTCGAGACCATTTTTTTACCAATAGACCATCTTATTACAATTCAATTATGTTTTGTTCCCTCTGAGTGTACACTTAGTTGACTCGATAGATATAGGGCTTAGAGCTTATCTTGACTAAAATATTGGATTACAATTACGTCGCCCATTGAAGGCTGAATTATTTTATTTTATGAATAGTTTTTTAAATAAAAAAGGCAGAAATGAGAAATGGGTTTGTGATTATAGGCATATAAATTAAAAATCTATTGGATACAGTTATTAGGAAATCTTTTCTTTGGGTAGTCAAAGTGTACTCTACTCTAAATGTTGTAATTATAATGTAATATTACTAATATTGGATACTAATACGACGATTTGTCTTGATGGTTATCTGGGTGGAAAAAAAAAACAAAATTTATACATACATAACATGTATTTCCTTAATCCAAATGGCATTCATATCTACACTTTGCATGCAAATCCTTTCGAATCTCTTTCTCCGTTTTCTCATTTACAAAAAAACGAATAAAAAGGACTATCGCTTTCAACGAGCAAATAATTCCCATTCAACCTCATTTACACTTTACGACCGCCATCAAAACATCGTAGTCGTAGTCGATTAACGTTCAGATCGTTTCCGTCGCTGATTCGTAAATTGTCTCATCCGACTTTGTAGTGTTCTAAAATTCGTCGTTTCGCCCTTTAATTAGAAAACTGTACGGTTGTGTAACTTTGTAATTAACTCGAATTCGCCTGCGGTTTCGCTCGCTCCGATGGAGGAAAAAATAGGCTCTTGGCGAGATGAATTCTGTTTGTTTCCGTTTTAATGTTTGAAATTTTTACCTTTTTCATTTATTTGGAATTGAATACTCCAAGTGCAATGCGCCGTGATTTAACGTTGACATTGTGAATTTTTGGTCCAATATTTTAGGGTTTGCTTTTAAAAGGATCCGCAAAATGAATACGATTGTTCTTGTGAAATATTGTAGATGAGGAACGCATTAATACTGCTTGAAAACTAAGTAAAATTTTATCTAAACTTCGCTTCCAATGAAACAACACAAAAATTCTCATTATTGTTGTTTTATGTTCTCTTATAAAGTACTTACTAGTTACAAGCGCATCAATCAAAACTTAATAAGACGTTCATAGCTCTACAAAGAATATCGCTATCATTAATCTTATAAAATGTTGTAGGTTAAAGTTTTTGTACTAAAGCTTTGTAGTTCGTAACAAACAAACTGTATTTTAGAACACAATAGATATCTATTTTAAAGATTATAGCGATAAATTTGAAGACATTGAAAAGTTTTCTTAAAAGACACAAAAAACCCATTGAATAATAATAAAAAAATGTAGAATAAAAACCACGAATCTTAAACAGAATATTCTCTTCTCTATAGGTTGCTAGGCGTTCCATTTTTCCATCGCTAAGCAAGTTTACTCGTTTACTTCGCGTAAAAATTGCTTTCCGTTACAACTACTGTGGCATTTTAAACTCTCAGTGCGTGATACTATAATTATTGCAGTCCGTGTCATATTTTTCACTGTCCGCCGTACACACAGAAACAAGACTGTAAACATCCTTATTTGCAGAGCGTTTAGGAAGGAGACATATTATTTGGTAGAGTTTGGACGTTGCATGCGTACGAAACTTTCATGTTCTCTGCAGAGTTTGTACACGAGAACTGAATTCCTACCTACATAAACTCATGTTTAACTAAAGCAGGTTGTGTTTCGTATATTAATGAAATTTTCCTGAAATCGCTTCCAAAGCCGAACACATCACTGTTACGCGGTTAGAATACATAATGATCTTCATCAGTCAAACCTTGCATAAATCGTTCTTTTGAATATATAACCTTTTATGATAAATGGCACTCTCAGATTTCGAAAATTTGACGTTCAGCATTCAAGACTGAACTGTCTTTGCGGCGAAGCAATTACTCAGAGTATGACAAGCTCGGAGCAGTTACATGGAATAATTCATACGTCGTTCGCGATAGGGGACATCAATTCAATTACACATTAGTCACCCCCGACAGCTGTGAAGGGTTGAGTTACATTTTCAAATGGATTCCATGTCTGTTTTCCGATATATTTTCGATTAATTTTCCGGTTGCTCGATGTACATTTGTAGCTTTCTGTATTGACGTCGAAGGTCGTCTAATATCACATACCTACTTAAAATGAAGCTGCGGTGAATGTAAAGCGGTGCCCTGTGACCTCCAATCCGCATGCCCAGCGTGGAGATTACGGGCATAAACCCCCTTTTGGGAAGGCCTATGTCCAGCAGTGGACTGAGATAGGCTGATGATGATGAATGTGCAATTCAATGAAGTACCTACATTTTAAACAATAAATACAGAAAATCACACTTTTACATTCATAGCAAAAATCAACGAGAGATTTGAAACTGGACGCAATAATCCGTACTCTGTAAACAATGCTCCCGAAGACAGCAATGACAAATCAATGTCGGGCGGAGCAGGTGTCGCCGGGACAAAAGAACGACTCGTAAAAACAATGGAGGGCCCGCGTATCGGCTGGCCACCCCGCCTTACCTGACACACAGGAATTTCAAAACGAACAAAAAACACGCCGATCGCCGATTTATGTTGTACTCTCACATGCCACGAGTTCCTTAGGCTCATGCCCTTAAAGTGAACTGAATCCGCATACTTTTCGATTCGTCGTATCCGTATGTATTGATGTTTTTGGGAAAATAAATTAAAATCGTCCGATTGATGTTCTGTTGTTGTAAATTGTTTATCTCATTCATTTGTAATAAATTGTTTTGTCTTGATATTATATTGATTTTTTATATATTTGTTTGTTGTATAACTTGGATATATCAATTCATCTGTAAAAAGTTCTTCACTATCAATGATAGTCCCAAACAAACCGGCTCCGCTTTTGGAATTCGATTCGAAAAAACAAACTGAAATTTTAAAAACATACTCTAAAAATCTAGATAATCTATTTTAAATATGTAGGTAAAACCCTTACTTACAAATAAATATAAATACTCGAATTTAAGTTATAATATTTACTGAGTAAAGGTCGCCAGTCATGATACTCGTAGCTCATTAGCCCGTGTGTTCTTCGAATTTGCTGGTTGCTTGCATCATAAAATTTACCAGCATGCATATTTTCCTCTTCTTTAAAAAGAAATTTACTTTTAAACATCTTTCGTCTCCGTTATAAGCTAGTTAAGGGTGGAACTTGGAAATAGCGTTTTTTATTGGATATTTAAATCATTTAAATGTAAATAAATAAAATCAATGCCCCAAGTAATCATGATACATGATCCCCTTGTCTAAACCAAAGAGGCTATAAATGAGACATATTAGCACTATGTTATTATCATTCCTACAGCATCCTATTTCTAATTGAATATTTAACCCACATTTTTAAAAGTAGGTATTAGTTTGGGAATAATGTCGCCTCGCTTGGAATTTTTCTTCATTAGTGTGTATTCTAATTCCATTTCCATGATAAACAGACACGTATAATATGAAATTATTAGAAATGTTTGTAAAAGTTTCTTTAACACCCATTATATACATAATTATTATTATTAATTTTAGATGCTTTCATCTTTTAACTAATATTATAGTTAGGATTTATATTTGATGTTCAGAAACTCTGATCCTTTAACAATATAAGATACGTTATAGAATCTAATAAAGCAGTAGGTAAAAATAAAATAAGTATGAAAGTAACATCAAGCCTGTAATCCCCAAAGGAGTAGGCAGAGGAGTTTAGTACACTCCCACGCTTCATAAGTAACGTTTACGTCCCGCAATGGAATAGGTGGCGAGCCTGTTACATCGAGCACAGATAGAAAAACAAAGTAAATCGTTTTTAGTTATAAGATTTCTTCCTCTTTTGTGTATAATTTTCTCGTATCTAATTATTAACATGTTGATATATCATATTCTCGATATTTTGATTTACACGCGGTAGTTATATGTATACTATTGATATCAAATTTTGCGACAGATTTGACGACATACATAGTTCCTTGTCGAGCGACGATTTATGTTTCCTTCTTCACATGCGCCGAGTTTCCACGTTTACGCCCTTAAGGGCAACTGAAGCCGCATATGGAATCTCTATCGCATTCCTAATTCCATCGTGTTCAATTAACGAGATAAATCTCGCAATAACTATCGCTGTATCGCTATATCTGCCAATTACATCGCCACGCCTGTCCGCAGTCGTGATCTATCGACTCTTGTATGTAAATTTAAAAAAAAACATCTGTTACTATCGTTATCTGGTCCACTGTGTACCTCTTTGACGATTCGTATCCGTAACATTCAAATTAAAACTTACTGTTTCAGCAATTATCTAAAATATCGTCGAAGATAAAATTGAGTATATGTATGAACGTACAAAATCAATGAACTTGCGCACTTCGACAAGGCCCTGTTTATAGCCTTTAAACAGGTTTTTAACGATGTTTTAAAGGCAAAATACCGTAAGAAACTAATAACTTTTAGAAATAAACAAATACTTTAACTTTACCTCTTTACAAAATTAAGCTTGTCGAACTAGTATCATGTGTTAAACATTTTTCACATATATATTAAATCCTGGTAGGTATGTGGAAACGGCATGTTATAACTGTGATTGAATACTCGTTGAATAATATATATCTAATCATAGTTCCTATAACGAATATATACTGTTTTGACCGAACTTCTTCATAACCAGGAGCCCATTTATTCTAACATAATTATATAGATGCGCTATTTAGCCAATTTACTAATTGTTTCTGTTACCTAAAAGATGACCACGACGGGCCTTATGCGTCCCTACCGTCTACCAAAATAGTGAAACTTATTAATTCAAAGTCACAGAAAGGATCTCTGTGTTGCAGTGAGGATGCGCGCACGCTCGAGGCGACGCCGGTGAGCAGCGGCGTCGTCGGCGAAGCGCGCGAACGGCAGTGCGCGTGCGCCGCGTGGCCGCCCCGCCGCCAGCCCGCGCCGCACGAAATAGTGAGACCTAAGCCGCGCAGGTACAGCTTATATGTTAACACCGCTATGAATGAATAGTTAACAATTCAATATACACTGCGAGTTAAACAGAGTCTCAACATATCACATCGTCCTAATTAATGGAAATTGTCATTTTTACATTTTAACCACTTGTGCTATCGGGCCTCGAAACTCTTCATATATGTTTTTGTTGAGCCTGTCTTATTCCTTATTTACGTATTCATAAAAACGGCTCACCGAATAAGTACGTAAACTTATACATTGTAATAAAAGGAGGTATTATAAATATTAAATATACATTACGTTCGTGTCCGTTATAATAGAAATAGTTCTCCTACTGCATTCGTGCCACAGTTGTGAAACTATTGTGTGGAATGCTATGTGCGAGTAGTATTGGAGATATTGGGATTTCCATTAAAATATTTAATAAATTATGGTGTTTGCTTACTGGGTAATTTAACGGTTTCTCAATTGTTCATCAATTAATCAATACTCGCTCTGTAGCTTTCCATGACCAACTTGCAATAGATATTTAACTCTGATGAAATATATTGAAAACGGATGCTAATATGGGTCATCGGGGTCCGTGCGCCATTTGACCCGTTAGCGCGTCGCCGAACAGGTCTGAGGACCTCAAATGACACTACTATTTAGGACAGTGCCAGTCCGTTGCCATGGCTCGTAGGGTTATCCGCTGAACTGTTAAAAAAGCATGATGTACAGTTCATTGCCCCAAGAAAGTTCCAGTTATTAGACAGAGAACCAAAAGCAGTTGAATTTATTTACTTATTTTGAATAACATCAGTATTTTCATCGGATTCCTTAAAATGTACTTCGAAGATATAAGCCATTGCATAAGTGCAACTGCAATATTTACCGCGGTGCGGGATACACAATGAAAATGGGTGACCAACAAAATAAGATTTTCAAGGCTGACTTATTAAAATTTGAAGACTAGCAACTCAAATTTACTTTTCAAAATTGTTCTATTATCCTACAGTAGTCTCGCTATCAGTAACATGCAAGCTTTAAAATATTTACTTGTAGCATTTTAAACCACTGATCGGAAAACAGTTTATTTTAGTTTTTGTATGTCATGAGTTCTCAGGAAATAATATGCGCCAACCCTAATTTAAGTCGCATAATCACGGTAGTCGCGAAATCGTGGTCTGTTTAGTCACGATTGACTGATAGTGAATCTGATTGTTTTACTCCTATTTTAATAATTTTCATTGCACTTTTATAATATAATAATTTTCATTGTACAAATCATTAAAATATAGAAAATATAAATCGCAATTTCTTTTCAAGTGTGTTTTTAAAACGTCAAATATATGACAGATACAAAAGATGTCGTGTTGCCAGCATGTCACTCCATTTCTATCCCCGTATTGATGTGACTTGGACATAATACAAAGATTAATTATAAATAAAAACATTAGTGATCGAATATACATATATAATGTGGCCAAGAAATTTACGGTTTTATTTTAAAAACGTGCCAGCCCTTTATATTTAGTTATGAACAATCGTTAATATTAACAACATTAAGTTTATATAGGTACATAATAAAATGACAGCATAGCACGCTTTATAGAAATCCCTTTAATAGAAATATATCAATATGATTTGAAACATAAATAAGAGTTTAAGTGATATTATTATATCAGTACCTACATTGTTTGTAAATATTAAGATAATTTACGATTCGTTGTAAAGGAAGTCTATTAATTTCTTATCATCATCATCATCAGCCTATCTCAGTCCACTGCTGGACATAGGCCTCCCCCAATGAGCACCATTGTGCCTATTTATAGGGGGGGGTTTGTCCCCCTAAACTCGACGCTGGGCATGCGGGTTGAAGATTTCTAATATGTCAAATTTATTTAGAAACGATTCATGGGAAATAACTACGAAGGTTTTAGTCATGTCAAAATAAAAGTAAGACAGCATTTGTCAGTCGTTTAAGTTTATAATCACGTTATTTATCAAGTTAAAGCCCGCTAACGTTGTCCATTTACCTTTTCGAAAGCTTGTTGTTCCATTTTAATGACCTTACATTTATTAAGAACATTTATATTTATCTGATATATAACTGTTTCTCAAACATTTTAAAGAACAAGATACTAGATATATGTATAAAGCACTTACATATGTACATACATGGAATTACTTTTTTTGTCTTTGTTGGTACAGCTGCTGTAAGGGACATTTTTAAAAGTTCAAGAAGAATCCCACGTTTAAAAGAAACATTATTCTAAATAAATAATACTTAAAATACTTTATCAATATACTGTTTGACAAATTTTGATCAAATCTCACTTCAATTGAAGTGCAAAATGCTGTAAGCATAAATGTTATTTTGTATCTTCGAAAGACTGTTGGCCAAAAATAAAGCACTGATTAAAAACAGGATTAATTATATTTTAAACAGGATTTATAGGAAATTTGACTATGAATCGAGAGAGGTCCTGATTTCGAGCCCCGGGTCGGGTGGTATTGGATTTTCTAACTCGGATTTTCTAATTATAATTTTAAGCAAATGCAGCTAAAATAAGATAAAATTTCTCACCCTATTTCTTTCGCAATATTTCAACAGAATTTAAATGCTCCGAGTTCCGTTTAAGTAGCAATACTTAACAGTCCCTTGATGTGCATACACGCCGCCGATATTCTTCACGCCTTATTACAACGGTGGTTAGGTGTAAAATAGACAACGTGGCTAGCCAAACGCAAATGTGAGTAAACCGCTAACGAGCAGTTAATGTGGATAAAATTACAAGTATACTCGGAAATAACAATCTGTTGCAAACGATATGTGGGCAGATAATGAATCATCGTTAACTGTGTTGGTAATTCTGCTAAGTACAGATTCATTGTGGGTAGGAAAAGTTGAAGAAAAAATTAAATTACTGATAAAGTACCTGAAATCAGACCGGAATCAAATCTGAAATCAAACCGGAAAATCCTCTACATGTTTCGAGTTTTCTTTCTCGAAAATTCCAATTCCAATAATTATCATTATCATTGGAGGAAAATGTGCTCACTTTTTTATTTCGCCGAGAGAATAGACGGACGAGTCACTTGACGGCAAGTGGTCACTGTGGCCTACGGACATTGGCAATACCCGAGGTGTGGCCAATATTTTGGTGGCCTTGTAGAAGAGCTCTCTTTGTATTTTTCTTTAAAAAAAGTACTAATTTACTATCATAAGCGTTGCTGTCATTAAACTCCGTCTCCGGATAGCCACCGGTAAACGAAGAATGATCCGATGTTAAATAAATCTTTTGTTTTCTTTACTACTGTTTTAGGTGTACACTGTTTATCTGCCACTACTTATAGACAATCCCTTTTCCAGTCCGAAGGTACGAGTATTTCTTTAGAAATAAGCGATACCTTTGTACAGATTTCAGTTCATTCTAATTGTTTAATTTAAGTTTGTGTACATAAATAATTAAATAAAAAAGTAAGATCAATCAAAAATTTATCGTAAAAAAAAGTAAGATCAATCAAAAATTTATCGTATAAAGAGCAATTTTAGCAAAATTGCAAAATTTTAGCAAATTTGAGCAAAATTACAACAACTACATACACACATAACAACAACAACAACCGAATAAAATTATTACGTAAAAACGACGAAACACAGAAATGTTTTTATGTTAAAAGTTGATAAGTAAATTCATAATTGTATATTTCTATACTGGATTCAATCCGCACTTGGTCAACTTGGCAGACTATGGCTTTAACCCGTACATTCTGAGTGGACACCCGTGTTCCAACAGCAAAATGACAAAAGGGTCGAAAAAAATTCGTTGTACACGAACCTCAAGGAACTTGAAATGGTTACCAGTGGTACGTACAGGAGGTAAAGCCCGGATAACTTAAAACGTCTGCGGTACATCTCTGCGATAAATAACCATCAGAAAAACCGAAACTGGATTTATTTGACGTCGTCAAGCTGCCACCGCGGCGGTATTCGGACAGGAAGCGAAATACATTACTTCTTTTTTGCTCATCGCTCACAACTCGCGACTTGAGACCATTCGAATTTGTTCAAAAACTTGATGTGTTTGCTTTACGTCGGTTTAGTTGTGTATAAACACAGATCTTAAAGTCATCTTAAGGTCAAAAGGACGGAATAAAATAGTTTCGCTCCTAAAATGAAAATAACTTTTTAAATAATGGTGAACATCGAAATTGTCGTTTTGCCTGACGTAATTTTTGGTTTTCTTTTGGTTTTCTAACGACAGCGCTTTAATAGAAAAATATATACCAAGTGATTTATGATTTATCCAGAATAAATATCGCTATTAATTTTAGTTCATTATTATGCCACTATTTTGTATCCTGCGGGAACATCAAAATCTGTATAGATATTGGCAAACAAAATAAAAAGAGTTTGATAATCCTGCATTCATGACATGAAATCACCCCACTAACACTTTTTACTAGTTATGTTATAAGTCCCATGTCATTGGGAATGTTGACATATACTGGGAACAAATCCCTATATCTATTTTGAATATGACATTCAGAGCAGCAGCATTCGGAGCAGTCTCTGTGCTAGTATTGTGAGACTTAAGTTATAAAACTCAATAACACTTTACCAGAACCGAAGACTGAACTCAGGATCTAGTGCTTTTCGACTGAAAATTAAGTCTAAAAAAAAAACTAAGTCTAGTATTTGCAAGCGTGACTACGCTTGCAAATACTAGACTAATAAGGCAGTCCTATAACAATATATTGAAAGTTGAATGAACAGAAATCAGCGCTAGCTACTTAGTACAAATGGCCACTGACACATATATTAATATGTAACTTTAATGAATACTACTAGAACATGGCATAAATGGTAAATCGAAATATTCCAAACAAAGGCAGTGGACAACAGAATTATAAAGTAAAAAAGGACAAGCTGCAGCTCACAAGACCAACCATACGACTCGTAAGTGCTCATCCATCCGAGAACACTTGCTAATATATCATCCAAGATATGCCTAAGTAATACAGGTGACTAATGCCTCGGAGTAACAGAACATGTGATCACTGTGCTAGCTTGTTTATGGGTAAACAATACTTATCAACACGCATATATTTTCGTTATTTTCTAAGAAGTATTTGACACTGAAGGTAGATAAAAGTATTGCAAGACACATTACTGGCTCAACGTTATTCAGCAAGATATAAACAATGACATATTTTCTTGATAAAAGCAGCTATGTAAATTTAAGCAAATGTATGTCTCTTATCAACAATGTATGTATGACGGAGTGTGTTTGTTTATGTACATGTTAGTGTTTACATAAGTCATAAACCTTCTGAATGATTTCCTCTAACCATTTATAGTATTTAACATATCCTAATCGTTCTCTTAGCGTTCTCCAAAATAAAGTCCATGTCTTACTCTAAGCAGGTAAGATGGCGCGATTTTTTTTACTTACTTTTACCTGAAAATTCATATTTTAAATCAATTGATAAAAATAGTATAAGTCATTTACCACTTTCCCTAAACCCAAGGTAATGCTATCAAATAATATTCAATGATTTCTTTTTCTTTTGGGATATTTTGAAGGAGTGAATGAATTTAAATCATTACAGTTACATACATTACAGAACTCGCTATACAATAAATTGAGTTAAGGTCACAAATATAGAATTGTATACATGCTCACTTGCGAATCTTAGCGTTGATGAATACGAAATCATCGTACAATAACAGTGATATTAAAGATAGAGACTGCCTCGTTGGTCTAGTTATTACTAGCGCGACTGCCAATCGGAAGGCCCTGGTTTCAACTCCCGTGTCCGGTACTGTTGGATTTTTCTAATTTAGAATTTCTATTAGTGATTCGGAGTCTGGATTTTTGCCGGATTTATGGCAATAGGCTCACCACCTATACCATGGGACTTAAACGTAACTGTTGAAACGTGGGAGTGTACTACCGTCCTCTGCCTAACCCTTCGGAGATTACAGGCGTGATGTACATTTTCGAGACAGCGGATCATATGATACCGGTCACCATAATTGCTAGGATTAGATCCCAAGCTGAGTTTATCGTGAATTTTTTAAATGTGAATTCTTTTAGGACTGTTTTATTTTGCGTTACATGATAACTGCTGCAGCAACAGATATACATACATAGAATATTTAAGCTTCCACAGGTAAGTGAATATTCACAGCTGCTGTTATATTAATTGTTATTATATTTGTTTATGTTTAATAAAACTATGCTTTATATCTAAGACTACTGAATTAACTCGCTCCGATTTACTCGCTGGCGGTAAGACGAATGGCAGAATAAAAAAACAATGGACTTTCTCTGCTAATCTTGGGATGGGAACCAGCTAATTGTGGTAATGAACAATAAGCTGTGAACCCGTGTTTTATGCAACGAAAGTAACCGTTACTCAAGTGAAGTGATCTTTGAGATGTGCGAAAGTAACTTATTATTTAATTTTATGAATGAAGCGAAAATGTTACGTTCATTCATAAACTTCTGGGAACCACTAGAAGGTGAACAGTGAGACTTGTGTACAGATGTGTATGTATATATGAATCGAATGAATAGTTTCGTACAGTTATATGGATAACAACTACATGAATCCTTGATTTATATGTACTGATATTAATTTTCAAGTTTTCCTTAGTTCAAAGTGAAAACAGGATCGTCGCATATCTATATTGTCTGTACAGTACAATTGAGAAACAATTTAATATAGATGCATTACAATTTAAGCCTAGGAGTAAGCAGCTCAACGTGGATGTACATGATGCAAAACTAAAGTCGGTACCAAATACCAAATGACAACGTCTGTGAGCTGCAATCATTTCGTTTTACGCATTTTGAATCTGTTCATCGTTCGGAAACAATGTACGCTCCAATGCTAACTGATAACAAAAATAAAAAAAAATATAATAATAAATAGCACTAAAAGTAAAACTATAAGTAGTTATTATCAATATTAATAGCCGCAATAAGAACTATGTATTTAAAATATAATAGTAGTAGTATTATTCTTTATTGTACATTAAAGTATCATACAAAAAAAAGCC